>JAKLNC010000126.1:0-81399 GCA_022813145.1 Barbatosphaeria neglecta | reverse complement strand
CCCCCCCCCCCCCCCCCCCCCCCCCCCCCCCCCCCCCCCCCCCCCCCCCCCCCCCCCCCCCCCCCCCCCGCCCCCGGTTTGCTGGCGAGAGGGGCACACGCAAGAAATGCGTCTAGTCTGGCAGCCCTGCTGGATGGCGAGGCGGCGACTGCAGCGGATGATGACGGGGGACGGGTAAGGGGAGACGGGTGACGGGCAATGGGTGGTGGGAGGACAGGATAGGCGAGAATGTGAGGCTGAGGCAGGATTGCTGTCGCTGGAGGCAATGGGGCCTAGCGACGGCGAGGGAGCTGATAATAGAGCTCCAGCGCTGCTAACCCTTGCCCAGATAGCCGGGGATAGCTGACAGAATACGGAAGTACCACGTACCTGAGAATATGAGAGGTAGGTCGTACTGCCTTAGTAATACCAGGTCAAATGCGCCGTCACTCCCTCTCCGTCTCTCTCTCCTGGTCGAGGTGAGATAACAAATGGGTAGTAAGTCGACGAGCCCAAGAAATCGGCTCCAGATTGGCAGTTGGTAGGGAATGCCTGCAGATTGAGGTTTGGCGTGCGTAGCGCGACCTGGTTTTCTCAGGTGAAGGCTGGCAGGCGTGTAGCAGGTGGGCAGGCAGACACGGTAGGGCATCTTGCTGTGCTGGGGCTAAGTGGGTTCCAGGGCTGCTTGGGAGCTTGGGCGCACTGTGGTTTTTTTTTCTGCCCTGGCGGTGCACGGTGCGTGGTGGGCGGTGAGCGGCTGGGCCTTGTGCCTGTCGGCCAGCTCATTCAAAGATGCCGATCACCATGGAGACGAGCTAGCTCCAACTGGCCCAACTGGCCAAGGGAAAACGGGAGCTCTGTCGCCTCATTTATGGAGGCCCTCGTCCTGTAAAGTCAGGTAATTTCTCTTACTCGTGGATAGGCTGTATTACAGAGAAGACGTGCTGTTTACAGCCTGCTCAAGCGGGATTTCTGCTTTGAACAACGAAAGTGCTAGCTCACTCTGCCACAATGAAGATGGCCTTGGTCACTAAAGTGCCTTAGAAGTGGCAAGCAGCGTGGATGTGAAGAAGGGCCATCCAGTGCTGAATGCATGTACGAGTAGATATGCATCTAGGTACAAATATCCAATCACAAGAGTGGACCACCTCACGAAGGCCCGGTGTGCCCTGAAGAGGTCCTCCGCCTCAATAAGCCCCCCGTCCGCCCGCTACGACTGCCAGTAGTAGTGCTGGTGCTGCTGGTCAGCCCTCGCATTGCCTCAGTCTCTCCCTCGTCCTCATCCGCTTCTTCTTCCCGGTCCTCGACATCTTCTTCATACCCACCCTCCTCGACAGGGCCTCCGCCCTCGCTGGACAATCCCGGGGTGCCGAGGACGCTGCGGAGGCTCCAACGGCCGTCGTCCTCTTCCTTCTTGATAGTGGCCTCGGAGTCCGTCACGTAGCGGGGGCCCGGGCCTTGGCCCGAGCCTGGCGCCGATGAGGCCTCTTTCTTGACTGGCGCCCGGTCGCTCTCGTGATCGGGATAGCCGCGCAAGCGCTTCCAGCCGACGAAGAAAACGACCATGCAGATCACCTCGACGAACCAGTAGAGCGTCGTTATGGCGACAAACGAGATGACCCAGTGGTGGTACATCATCCAGCGTAGGCCCCTCAGACGCGCTGCGAAGGTGATCTCCGCTCCGTACGTGCGCAGCGACTGGCCCGCCTTGATCTCGAGGTACAGTGACGCCGGCAGCTTCTGACCCCGGGGGAACGACAGCCGTTCGGCCATGGGCACGACGAGGATCTCGCGGCCCGATGCAGAGGGGAAGAGCGCGTGATACGGCAGTAGGAGCAGCCGGGAGGCGAGCGAGGCTAGCGGGTCCGCGTACGCCGTGAGAGCCGGGCGAAACGCGGCGAAGCGGATCCCATCTGGTTGCCGGACTTCCGCCGGCAGCGGCGGGAAGAGCCGGGACGGCGGCGACGCCTTGCCCCGGGTGGTCGCCGCCGCGTCGTCGAGCAGGAACAGCTCCACCATGAAGTTGCCCCTGTCGAGGTTCGAGGGCGAGCGGGGCAGCGTCAGCGTCACGGTGATGTCGTAGTCCTGAGCCTCCTTAAGGTTCAGGTGCTTGATATCGGCCACGGCGTACGGATTCGGCTCGTAGCTGCCGCGGTGGGTCAGTACCTAGCCTGCGAGGACGGCAGCAGCGAGGCGGGAACGTCTCTGCGAATCATGAGATCTCGAAAACGTACCCATACAGAAGATGGATCGGGATGGTCCGGACATGGTCGGGCATGAACCCGTTGTAGAAGCGGAGGTAGGAAAGGACGGCAACGGCGTAGAGCAGACCGGATGCCGCGACCAGGAGCACCGCGCTGAGCAGCTTGCGCTGCGTGGCCCTGGATGTGGCCGTGCGGTAGGCGTCGCTGACGACGTCGACGATCGCCTGTATTCTGGGGTCAGAAAAGCGGATAAGATGAGGCTTCGATGTTCGAATTTGGGCATTCTTACCATTGTTCTGAAAATCGTCACACCGAGTCGGGAACGAGATGTGGCTGCAGCATTGGGAGCGCGTTGGGCAGGCTGCGGGCTGCCACTTCATCAGAGACCTGCGCCATCGAATGAGTGTAGAATCTGGAGTCAGGGAGAGGAAGGGAGCTTGGGCCTGTACTGGAGGGGTCACGGTCGCCTGGTGGTGGGCCCGGCCGGGTCTGTCGTTGACGTCGCTGACGGTTGCAGGGCGGCGTCTCATTCGCGAGACTCGCTAGTGCGCAGCCGCAACGTCTCTGACGGAAACCGCGACTAACACTACAACGACGCCGCTACAACAACACCACGACACGCATCGATATTGCAGAATGGACTTGGACACGCGAGATCAACGAGTTCAACTCTGTACCCAATTCTACAATGGTTTACGATGCGGAGAAACTGATCGGAGACGGAATGGCATAAGATCAAAAGGGCCAGCTAGAGGAGACAATCACACAGCGCCCACCACCGACTACCACCGACTGAGCACGATGCGATGGTCTAATCGTGGAAGAACAGATTTCATGTACGAAGAACAGGAAAGCGAGCCTATCGAGGAAAACGCCAGACACCGGCCCAAACAACTTGGAAATCGTTCGTTTCCCATTTCCCATTTCCCGTTTCGTTCGTACTCATACATGGGCTTCTCTTTATCTCGACGTACTTCGTCACGCATCCCAGCGACATGGACATGCCAACGATCTCCGATCCAATCACCCACGTCATTACCGCATAGGTACAACATCCAATCACCCACGTCATTACCGCATAGGTACAGTCTTCGTATCAGTCGTATCAAGTCAACAAGGCAGCCAACGGCTCGACGACGAAGATATTTGCCGCTGGAGACAGGCCTGCCCGCTCGTAAATCCAACCAGGCGCCACGAACGCGATCCATCATAGCAGAGGAACCATCTTAACAGGGCTGGAGATAGTTGCTCGGGACCAGGCCGACCTGCCCGCTCCCACCGTGCACGGCGGCCTCCCACCATCCGTCGTCCTGGTGGCGGAGGATGGCGAGCAGGTCGCCCTTTGCGAAGCCGAGCTCTTCCGGGATGACGGCCTGGTACATGTACTGCGCGCGGGCTGGACGAGAGAAGGAAAAGCGATTAGCCATATTCGAAGAAAAAAAAATGATAGGAGGATGGAGAAGCTGAAGCTTACCAAAATGCAGAATAGGACGCCCGTCGCGGGTGTACTGCCGGTTCGGATCCACGATACTCTTGCTCCGCTGTCGGGGCTGCTGATGCACGACCGGGCCGGCCCCCTCGTACAGGCCCATGGCCCGCATGCCCTGGCTGGTGCCCGGTCGGCTGCTGCCGCTCCCACGGCGGCTCCGCTGAGAGCCGTAGCCGTCGTCGATGGCGGCGGGCGCCACCAGCTGCATCGCCATGTCGTTGCTGTTGGCCATGCTGCTCCCCGGCCGGACGTACTCGCCGCCGCCGCCTCCCCGGTAAGGATTGGGCGAGGCAGAGCGTGGCGATGCCTCGTTGGGCGACTGGTGGCGGTAGTAGCCCTGATCGGAGCCGCGCTTCTGCGCCACCGACATCTGGTGAGTCCCGAAGCGCTGGCTGCCGCTGTACGGGTTCGGCGACGCCGACCGGTGGCTCATGCGCGGGTCGCCGCCCATGCCGCCCCCGCCCGACCGCGGAGAGGCGCTTCGGGGGGGTGCGGGAGAGGCAGCCCGCGGCACGTCGTGGCCTCGGGTGCTCGGGCGTGAAGGAGTGGCACCGCCACCGCCGGGGCCGCCGTAGCCGCCGACGGGGCCACCACCGGGGCCACCACCCTGGCGGTCGGCTGCGTTGAACATGTTGCGCGTCTGCTCAACGAACTTCTGCGACGTCTGCTTCATGGCCTTGGACGTTACTGCCGGCTGCGGCACGCCCAGCCGCTGGATCTGCTGGTCGTACGAAGGCGGCGGCGTGCCCCGCATGGCAGCCGCTACCGCGCTGTTGCCCCCCGGACTGATGGTGCCCCCTATGCCGACGCCCGGGAAGGGCTGCCGCGCGCCCGGCGCAGGGGTGGCGATGCCGTGGTAGTGGTCGGCCGACATGCGCACGGACGACTGCTTGCCCAGCGTGACGCCCTTAAGCTCCGCCAGCGCCATCGCAATCGGGTCGTCCTCCGGTGCCGGCGGCGGCTGCTCGTTCGCCCCGGGGCCCCGCCGCTCCGGCGTCGCCACGGCGAACACGTTCTGTCCCACATTCAGCGCCAGGCTGGCGTTCGCGTCGATCGGGTCCGGGCTCGCCGTGCGGTCACGCAGGAGGCTCATGCTCTGCGGCTGGGAGTCCGCCCGGTAGTGACTGTTGCCGCCACCACTCCGGCTCAGGCTCTGGTCCCGCGGGTTGCTCTGGGACTCGGCCCTGTAGTGCTGGCTATGGCGCCCGCGGCCCGAGCCCTGGTCCTGGTTGTGGCCGCTGCCCTGCGAGTTGGACGGGTGCCACGTGTTCCGGCTGTTCGCCGTGGCCGCCGGTCCGGGCTCCTTGGTGCTCTTGCGCCGGAACGGGCTGTGGTTCTGGAAGAAGCCGCTCTTCTTCTTCAGCACGTTCTTCTCCGGCGACGCGGCCGCTGTGGGAGACTGCGTCAACACGGGCGGCTCCTGCTTGGTCGGCGAGGCCTTCGCGCTCGGCGGCTCCTGGCTCGAGAACGAGGTGGGGTTCGAATAGTCGCTATGCGAGTCTCTACTAGAGGGCCGCATCGAGGAGATATTCGAGCTGACCTGAGACGAGCTCAGGTCCGACTGCGGACGCGTGCGGCAGAGCATGGTCATGCCGTCCATCGGATAGGGGTCGTGAGGCACCGGCGCAAACTCGTTAGGATCGAACTGCATCTTGTTGCTGTTGCCCTGAAGCTGGTGGGGCTGTTGCTGTTGGAGTTGCTGCTGCTGGAGCTGCTGCTGCGGGTCATACTGTTGCTGCATCTTGCTTTGCTGCTGTTGCAGTTGCGGCGGCTGCTGTGGCGGCTGTTGCGGCTGTGGCGACTCAAACTGGCCCCGATTCTGTTGCGGTGGCAACTGCTGCTGCTGCTGCTGCTGCTGTTGCTGCTGCTGGAGCTGGAGCTGGTACCCCTCGGGAGCAGGCGCGCCCCTGCTGTGTCTCTCCGAAGCCTGAGGCTGGAAGTTGTCCTGGGGCGGCGCCACGGCCCTGTGCCTCTCCGACGAGGGCGGCGCCTGGTAGGCCTCTGGTGTCGACGCGATCCTCTGCCTCTCCGACGAGCCCGCCACAGCTGGGGACGACTTCTGAGGCGTAGCTGCTTTCTGGGGGGTGAGCGCCTGCTCCTGGCTCGGCAGGCCGTTGAGGTCCGCATGGCTGAGGTCGCGGGCGAGGCTCGAGTTGGGGTCGTGGTGCGACTCGTACGTGGACGGCTGCGGCGAGGACGAGCGGAAGGCCGGATTGATGTTGCGCGGGAACTGGGCCACCGAGTAGCTCTCGTCTTCGGACGAATCCGACTGCGCGTCCACGTCGCCGCGGCAGAAGTTGATGTACTTGGGCGGGTCCGGGATCTCCTGCCCGGTGCCCCTCTCGTTGATGAAATTGGCGATGTCCTTCTCCACCTCCATCTTCTCCAGCGAGAGCCGGACCTTCTCGCAGGCCGCGTCGTCGCTCACGCACACCGTGGACGAGATGTTAGCAAAGGTCCACAGGCTGCTCTTGGTGAAGTCAAGCCGCTCCTCCTCCAGGTCCTGAAACTTGTCGGCCGCCGCCTTCCACTCGCGGTTCCACCGCGCTGTGGTCTCCTCGAGCGCCTTCACGGCGGTTTCGTACTCGGTGTTCGCCGTCGCCAGCGTGATCTGCGTCTTCTCCAACTTCGCCTTGTTCTTGCGTTCTTCCTGGCCCATGACCATGTGGCCCTGCGCTAGGTAGCCTTTGATCTTGAGGCATTCTTGCTCGTAGCGGTCTCGTGTCTGGGGGCGGCCGAACGCGTCAGTCCGTCAGTTCCGGGGACTCTATCGAGGATCGCCTGGTTTGGGCACTGACCTTGTTGACCGTTTGGGTCTGCTGAACCTTGACCTTCAACAGCTTCTCCACCGTGTTCTGCACAATCTTCCTCCGCTCCTTCATCCCGCCAGCGAAGGCGGCGAGCGGCTCCTCCAGCTCGCTCTTCATCTGGGCCGCGTTGGCCTGGTGCTGTTTGGCCATGGACTCGAGTTCGCCGCGGACGACGTCGAGGGAAGTCTTGAGACTGCCCATCTCCTGCGAACCTAGAGGCTTGCGACATAGCGACATCAACTTGCGGGCATACTCATCTTCGATCGAGGCTCGGGCTGGTTGTTGCGGTCCTGGGTCAGCGTTTGCCAGGCTAGGCCGCCTGTCTCCCCAGTTTTGATAAAGACTTACTGTTGTAGAATGCTCGTAGCTCGTCGCATGTCTGCTTGGCCGCGTGCATTCGCTCTAAGAGGGGGGAGACGCCGGCGTCATCCTTGCCCCAGAAGTTGTTGGCAACTGCAGCGCTGTCAGTCTCTTCTTCCTCGGAATCGTTCAACGGCGGCGGCGAGCGAGGTGGCGCTGCAACGTACAGGAAAGGGCGACGGCAGGTGCGTCCGCCATGGCTGCTGGCATCGTGGCCCCGGCCTACGTCTGTCACTGAACCTGGAATTTGTTATGCGGAAGGCGGGATAGCAGATGTGGGAGGCAGATGGTATGGAAAGTACATGTACCTAGCAGGTAGCAGTGGCAGACAATGGAACCGTGAAAAGGTATGCTAGCGGTTGGCGAGTGCTTTGCAGCTCAATGCTCCGGCAAAATGAGGGAATCGATCACGGCGTGACGGTTGCGCACTTGTCTCGTGGCAGAAACGGGATATGACCTTTCTGTTCGGCGCGAGACATACATAGATCGATGGATGGAAGTGGATGGGTAGGTAGGTACATTCATAGGTGGGTGTGGGTGGATGTGAGCCGCTCCAAGGTTACTCCACCATGGGTGGCGGCTCCCAATGGCCTGTCGTCTCGGCTGGGATGTTGATTCCTAGTGGTTGCCCGGCAACCCCACAGCCTCGAACACCCCCCGGCCGCACGCTTTCCAGGTTTTCCCCCACCACAGCGGCGCCACACGGCCACGCAGGCACAGAGCGCTGAAGGACCACGGACGCCCGTCTGTGTGGACTTTAATCGTGTTCTGGTTGCGCGGCAGGCGGTGCGTCTGATCTCTGCTTCCGCGCTTCTCACCCCGAACAGACGAGCCGCCTACCCCGTACGCTAAGAGGCATGTCTATCTATAGGCACGCTGCTCGTCGAAGCAGAATGGATCTGCTGTCATTAATATATTTGTGCGTCGTACCCATGGTGCTCCGTCCTGCGGTATGCGTCTGCTCCAGACCGCCCGGGCCCCAATGCACTCGGCTGGAGGACAGCTGTACGACCTACTGAGGGGTACGGACCTCGCGGTTATGCCTGTAGTGACCTAGGAGCTATGCGCCTCCCCGCAGGAACGCCGTGGTACGCCGCGCCATGCGTCGTTGCACACGAGCGAATCAATTCACCTCTGCGTCAGGTTCTCCAAGTAGACTGCTGGCTCTGTGTGCGACAGATGTTGCATACCAAGTTTGCATCCATAGATGCTAAAATGCCCCGGCTCCACTGCCCGTAGGACGGAGGGAGCGATGTGTTGTGACCTGATGAAAGCTGCCCTTTCTTTGCTATGAAAACTGAACGAAAACTGGCCAAAAGAACAGGGATTGACAACTCCGGGGAGAGGCAAATACGAGCCTACCTAGGTATATACAGGAAAGTAATTTTGCATCTGACAGCAGTGACGTGGGCTCGTTCATGATATCAAAGTCAGTGGTGATGGTGATCGCGCCGCCTGAGCTCCGCCGTACGGAGCACCTGTGCTAAAAGTTGCTGCCTGATTAACCAGGACTCAATCATTTTTTTTTCTTTCTTTGGAGCGGGCACGAGCTTTGGCTGGTGGGTGGTTGCTTATGTAAACAACTGTCCCGCCGCGCAGGCCCGCACTTGCCTGCTCCCAGGCCCGATCGAAGAATCCGCTGGCCAGTCAGAGCGTCCGCCGTGCTCCTCTGGCAGGCCTACCTTCCGACCTCCAAGCAGCGACAAGGCCCAGTTTGCAACTTCACCCATCCGCGGCAAAAATAAGACAATCCCACCAACCTTCAAGCCTTCTCGCCGCCGCGACCCTTTAATGTTCGATTGCGTCCTTGACCTTCTTCTGACCCGCTGTCCGCTGCGTTTTTGACCATTCTGTCAATCTGCCTCTCCTCTCCTTCCTCCCCACCAAACCCGAACCGACAGCGCCCAACAGGTCTTAAAATCTCAAGGTCCCTCGCCGAGAGCTCGGCGTCCCACCATTCTCGCGTCGGCCACCGCAGCTGGCAACTACGCTCCGGCGCTCTTCATCTCCGTCTCCATCCTCCTATCTCTCTCTTGTCATTCCACCTTAGTTTACCCTGACGCGACGACGGCCTGCGCATCCCTCCACCCGCCTGCCTGTCCATGTCGACACCCCTCCCATCCTTTGCCCACCAATTCCGTTGCAACTGAGCGAGGAAGCGGCTCTGTCCGGTTATCTGGATAGCAGCACCGACTTCCACCGTCCTCCACGCCTTCTACCCCATGGTCCCACCACCCAGACCGGGAACGTTCTCTCCGAATCCTGCCCAGGCTCTACAGACAGGCCTCGGTCACTCTCCACATCCCTCGCAGACTGGTGGCCTGAGTGCCGCTGCTAGCCCTGGTACTGGCAGCCCTACCGGTACCAGCTCCGTGACAAAGATCGTCGTGGCCCAGGTCTATGTCCTGCTGAGCAGTATCAAGGAGGAGAAGGACGATTCCTCAAAGTGGGAACAGCTGAGAAAGGTAAGCGACCAAGAAATAGCACCGCCCCGATCGAGCGGCGATGGATGGACTTGCTGTACCAACCGCCGAGGCCGTCGCACCCCTTCCCTTCCCAGCTTCCTAGTCCTCTACTTCCTGCATATTTCTGGCTGTCTTCTGGCCGGCTGGTCTCGCTTTTGCTGGAGTTTCACTGACGCCGTCGCAGCTTATCGATGAAAACGGAATGGAAGTGTTCACAAAATACTTCGCCCGTTTAGTGGCCGGTAATGCCTCCCAGATATTTCCCGGCCTCAACAGGCCGGGAGGAAACGCGGGCAACCATCACCTCCTCGTCACAGAGATGCGCAAGATCTCCCACGAGCCAGAGCAGGCCCGTAAGATAGCCGAGGCTATCGAGACGGGCACGGAGGACATCTTTCGAGAGTTCGATCTGTCGACCTTTATGGAACATTTCAAGATGGACGCGCTGGAGAAGACAATCCTGGCCCTAGCCTTTAAGCTTGGCTCGCGCTCAGATCTCAAGACCAAAGGTTAGTACTATCTCCTGCCCTCCTCTCCCTTCTCTTCTCCCCTCCTCTCCTTCTTCCCCCTCCATCTCCTCCTATTTCTTTGCAACCAAGCGCCATGCTCCCGGGATGTATGCTAAACTGCGAGTGTTTGCAGCCGATGCGATCCTCTCGACAAACTTCCCCACGTTCGTGAATATCCTCTCGAGGCCCGACGGTGACCACTCCGACCTCAGCCCCTCCTTCGTGTCGATGATAGTGGACCGCTATATCCAGCAGCATCCACCGAACTTCAGTTCCCCCATGAAGTCGGAGCTGTCGTACAAAGTCCAACAACGCTACGCGGATACAGACCTGAGTTCCCCGGCTGAGGTTCTGACTGCTGCGCTGGATCTGCCGAGGGTCCTGGGAGAGAAACCGCCCAACGTCTTGGCTCTATACATCCACAGGACGGGAGCGGATTTCACCATTGATGAGGACCAGTGCACCGCCTATCTCCACAACCGGCCGCCCCACATCCAACTCACTGAAGAGCAGGTTTCCATGGCCCTCACATATGCCACTATCAGCCAAACCCCTAAACACAACCCCTCCATCCTCGTGACGAGTCTCAGACGCGTCCTACCCCCAGCCTTCCGGTGGCAACATGTCATCTCCTACTTCGACCAACGAACTGCTCACATCACCCGGGCCCAGTTTCTCCGCTTGTACGACGCACTCTTGCCGATTGCGCAGGACCAGAGCAGTGACCTGGACATCCAACATCTGTGGGGCGGCAACTGGGAGAATCCGGAAACACATCTGTCGTTCATCTGCGCCTTCACATCCCTGAGTCCAGAGGAGCTGGACGCCACAACTATTCCTGGCCTCCAGCCGGCTTTCACCCTTGACGCTTTTGTCCAATCTCCCCCGGAAGCCCGTGAGCGGGCCGCCGAGGCGGTTAAGCACCCGCTCGTCTCCCTTGCGGCCATTTCCGCTATCTTCGATGTGGCCCTGCATTCCCTACATGCCTCGACAAATATCGAGGCTAGGCGACTATTCCAGGCTGTTGTCGTGCCCAACTTGGACATCTTTATCGTCTCCGCGTTCAGTGTTCCCAAGCCGTGGTCGGAGATGGCCGAGGAAACTCTTCAGTCCCTCTTCACCGGATTCCTTTTCAAGCGCTCGCCGCACTGGGATTTCGTCTTCGACGGCCTCTGGCGGAAAGATAAGGACTGGGTGATTCACCGGCTCATAGAGGCGCATGCTCAGGAGCCCGGCGAGCTCCCCGTCATCCTGAGCCACGCCTTGAAGCACAACTGGCTTAATGCGCTCATCTACATCCCGAACGGCTTCGGTCTTGATCTCACAGCCTACGCCCACGGCCAGGGTTATGTCGACTTGGCTGAGTGGGCAAAGACGAACGCGGACCGAGGAACTGAGATCGCGCGCCCCCTCATGCAGTTCCTCGTGATCAAGTCGGAACTTGAGGCAGCGACGCAGCGCCCAGAGAGCGTCGCTGGCCAGGCACAAAGCGCCAAGCCGAGCGTCCCCTTGCGGATCCGGACGGTATCTACACTGCTGAACATTCTGGAAGACTTTCTACCCACGTCCCCCATCCCGGAGCTTATTATGGTCCAGCGGCAGTGCATTACTGTCTATCCACGGCTCATGAACTATGGCGAAGGGTACGATGACATCCTCGAGGCCAACGAGAAAAACGGGCATGCCCTTCCCCAGGCGGCGAACAGCAAGATGGAGGAGCACTTCAAGAAGATGTACAGTGGCGAGATTGAGGTTCGCACCGTCGTCGACGCCCTCGAGCGCTACAAGCGTTCCCACGACCCCCTTGACCAGGACGTCTTCGCGTGTATGATCCACAGTCTGTTCGACGAGTACAGCCACTTTGGCGACTACCCCCTGGAGGCCCTGGCTACCACGGCAGTGCTGTTTGGGGGCATCATATCCCGCAAGCTCATCTCCGACCTGCCACTGAAGATCGGCCTAGGGATGATCCTAGAGGCAGTGAGGGACCACGTGCCAGAGCAGCCGATGTACAAGTTTGGCTTGCAGGCCCTCATCCAACTCTTCCCGCGATTCCGAGAATGGCCTGGATTCTGCAGGCAGCTCTTGCAGTTTGGGAGCCTGCGCGGGACAGAGGCCTGGAAGAAGGCGGAGGAGGTGATCCGGGACGGTGACGACGACATGGTAGGCCTCCTTGCTACTCAGCGCGGGCCGGGTCAGAGCGGGCCCGACGCTCTGACGAACGGAGGAGGCGTCGACGACGCTCACGGAGCCGATCAACAGCAGCACCCTCCGCCCTTCACCGCAGTACATGTCGACCCGCTACCGCCTGGATTCACCTTCGAGGACCCAGATGTCGAGGCCCAGGGCAAAATCCAATTTGTGCTCAACAACATCACAGAGACTACGCTTCACGCCATGTTCATGGAGCTTCGCCCAATGCTTGATGACAGGTTCCAGCAATGGTTTGCCAGTCATCTGGTTGAGGAGCGGGCCAAGATGCAGCCAAATTACCACAAGGTCTACCTCCAGCTTGTGGGTCAATTTGATAATAAGGCTCTCTGGGCGCAGGTGCTTCGGGAGACGTACGGCAGCGTCTCTAGGATGCTCAACTCGGAAGCGACACTGCAGAACTCGACGGAACGGACTCACCTCAAGAACCTCGGCGGCTGGCTGGGCCTCCTGACTCTGGCCCGGGACAGACCTATCAAGCACAAGAATATCGCCTTCAAGCAGCTGCTGATCGAGGCTCACGACACGAAGCGCTTGATCGTGGTCATACCCTTTGTCTGCAAGGTGTTGAGTCAAGGCGCGACGTCCAACATTTTCAAGCCCCCGAACCCGTGGCTCATGGATATCATCCATTTCCTCATCGATCTCTACCACAATACCGAACTCAAGCTGAATCTCAAGTTCGAGATCGAGGTCCTCTGTCAGGCGCTGAGCCTAGATCACAAGAGCATCGAGCCATCCGGCGAGATCCTCAACAGAGTTCTCGCTGAAGAATCGGTCGAACTGCCTCCAGAGGTCCTGGAATCCTTTGAGAATATGTCACTGAACGGGATCGGGCCTCCTGGTGTTACCACCGGCCTGTCGCCCCACAACCTACCGCCCTCGATTCCCGATCTGGGTCCCAACCTCTCAATCCCCCAAGTCAGCGAGATGGTCGTCAGCTCTGCTCGCCTCCACGAGATCGTAGGAAACGCTCTTACCAAAGCTTTGCAAGATATCATCCAGCCTGTGGTCGACCGCTCCGTCGCTATTGCCGCTATTGCCACCCAGCAGATGATTCACAAGGACTTTGTGACGGAAGCAGACGAGAACCGGGTTAAGACGTCCGCCATCAACATGGTCAAGACAACCGCCGGTAGTCTCGCGCAGGTTACGTCCAAGGAGCCTCTGCGGGCCAATTTCACGAACTATATGCGCACGCTCTCCGGCGACCTGCCCCAAGGCTTGCCAGAGGGGACCATCATCATGTGTGTGAACTCGAATCTGGACCTAGCCTCCAGCATCATCGAGAAGGCCACAGAGGAGCGTGCTATCCTCGAAATCGAAGAGATGATAGAGCCCGACCTGGACGATCGACGCCGGCACCGCCTGACACGTCCGAACGAGCCTTACATCGGTGGCGTCTTAAGCAGGTGGGCCATGACCATTCCTAACCCGTACAAGCTCAGCCCCAGCTTGAACGGGCTGAACCCTGAACAGATGGCCATCTACGAGGATTTTGCGCGACAGTCTCGTTCCGCCATCGCGCCGTCCACCACCTCGCACGTCCCGTCGTCGTCCGATGCTACTCGGTCCATGGCCAACGAGGTCCTCCAGGACCAGTATAGTTCAGTGCCCAACGTTCCAACGCCTGCAGAGACGCCTGCGGTGCCCAACGCCGGCTCACAGCTCCCCCCCTATCCCCATGCCCACAACGCCGGTGCCGTTGCCACTAGCGGCGCTATGGTCAATGGACGACAGCAGCAGCAGCAGCAGCAGCAGCAGCAGCAGCAGTCCGTCCACACTATGGAAGGGCGGATGCTCTTCGAGAGAGTCCAAAAGTTGGTCCTGGAGCTGCAGCGGACCGCCACGGAGGCGACGGAGGAACACTTTTCGGAGCTTCCCAGGCCGCATCCAGTGCTCGATGTGATCGATGCACTTGTGCAGACGATCATAAAAGCTCAGCAGACGTCGGAGGATTTCGCTATCTTTGCATCGGATCACGTCTGCAACATTTTGGTCTCACCTCCCGATGACAGCCTTGCCATCGAGAGCTATGTCCATGTGCTCCAGACGCTTCGGAAGATTGCAGGACCCGCACTGAATCAGAGAGTAAAGCAGTTTTTTCATAACCAGTCGGGTCACAATCTCCTCCATCTCAACCTGATCTCAGCGCTTCTCGGTACGGATCTTCTCGACTGGCGGAGCATCGACAACACCATGACGGCAGCTCTGAAGCAGAGGAAGGAAGGGTCCATTCAGTTCCTAACGCAGCTCTTCGACCTCACCCTAATGAATACCCCGCTTGCTCTCTATTCTGACTTCGTCCACAGCCTTACGGAGGCCTGGAACTGGATCAAGGAGGAGCCGGACGTTCCTGGCGGCCAGGAATTCAAGGCTAAGGTCCTTGCGCCCAGCACCGAGCCCTCGGCAGGTACTACGCAGGACACGCCCCAAGCCAGCCGTCAGGACCAGCTGGAGTATGTGTTCGACGAATGGGTTCATCTATGCATCAACCCGAATGCGTCAGACAAGGTCGCGGCGATTTTCGTGGAGCAGCTGCGCGCCCGACGAATTATCGCCAACCAGGACGATTTCTTCGTCTTTGTCCGAGTTGCCATCGACAAATCGGTGGATCGCTACGAGATGGCTCTTCAGGCCGGGGCCAGAGTATCCGAGGCGTATGCGGCGATCGATGCCCTGGTACAGCTTATCTTCATCTTTGTCAAAGCCTGCACGGACCAGGATGCAGTGGCAGCCGGCGGCAACAGCAGCAGCGCGTCGCCGCGTGCTGAGCTCCTGGATTCCATCCTGGCGCTAGGACTGATCGTCCTCAACCACCACCACGTGAAGCGCGGCGAGCAGTTCAATCAGAAGGTGTTCTTCCGCTTCTTCGCCATGTTGTTGCACGTAACGGCGAATCTCTCGGAGCATCTATCCGTTGTGGAACGCAACGAGATTGTCCTCAAGTTCGCCGGCCGCTTCAACGATCTGGGCCCTATCTTCTTCCCGGGGTTTGCCTTCGCGTGGGTCTCCCTCATCCAGCACAGGCTTTTCCTGCCAATTCTGCTACAGATGGACAGAAACGCAGGCTGGAGCTCCATGAGTAAGATCTTGCAGCAACTGCTCAACTACCTGAGGGAGCAGCTGAAGACTTTCCCGGAACTATCCGGCATCGGAAAGGATCTGTCCCGGGCAACGCTCAAGTTACTTGCCGTTGTGCAGCATGACTTTCCCGAGTACCTGAGCGCCAACCACCAGCAACTGATCCAGTGCATCCCTCACTGCTTCACGCAGCTGATCAACCTCGTCCTTGCCGCGGCGCCTCTCGCCCAGGGCAAGCTGCCCGACCCAATGCAAGTTCAGTTCAAGCTAGACAAGATGGAAGAGTTCCGCAGGACTCCGGTCTTGGCCGAGGATCCGACCGATTATCTCTCTCGCATCGGTTTGTTAGCTGTGTTAGACCGAGCTCTGCAGAGCGGGCCAACGGAGGACGTGGTGGCGCATATCACGCACGCGATCAACACCGCGGACGCCAAGCAGGGAACGTGGTGGAATGTCCCGGTTTCCACAAACCAGCGCGTGACCGACGCCGTGGTGGCCTACATTGGAAGCCAAGCAGCGTCGCGGGCGCGAGCCGGCGGTCCCACGTTCGTGGAAGGCGCCACAGACATCAGCACGCTGTCGATGGTCCTTCACGAGCTTCCTACCGAAGGGCGGTATTTCTTACTCTGCAGTATGGTCAACGAGCTGCGGTACCCCAACGCGTACACGCTATTCTATTGCCAGGCACTGGTCTCCATCTTTGGCCACGACCTGGCAGATCCCGAAGAGCTCGAGATTCGCGAGCAGATATGCCGTATCCTGTTTGAGCGGCTCGTCGTATACTGGTATCAGCCCTGGGGCCTGGTGGTGGTCGCGGTGGAGCTGGCCCAGAACGAAAAATACGCCCTCTTCGAGCAACCGTTCATCAAGGCACTTCCCGACGTAAGTTCTAACACACTCACACGGATCTACGGATATGCCTAACTTCTAGGAACCCGTTACTAACATCTCGGCGGGGAAACAAGGTGTCGGAGCGGTTTTCGGCGCTCATCGGACGGTAGAACATGGACAGGCGGCAGGCTTAGTATCTCTACTAGTCTCGATTTCACGGCAGGAAGCGAACTCAGGGACGGCATCAGAGTCCAATGAACGCCACGGTTTAGGGCTTCGGCTGAAGCTACTTCCCGCTCTTTTACGGCTTTGACAACGAACAAGGCAGGAGCAAAGCAGGGCGACGAGACTTTGGGACATCGGCGTTTTTCCGGTTAGAAAAATTCGGCCCGGCCTGCTCACTGTTTGCTCGCTAGGGAGGGGGGATTTGGAGAGGAAAGGCGGGCGGATGTGAAATGTTTGATGATGGCTGTATTGGTATTTCGGTCACGGCCAGAGGACTAGGAGGCTCAGCGGCAACGGCCCGGTGAAAACACGACAACGGTGTATCTCTATGTATTAATATATGACCTGGCATGGTGGGGAAGGGGGTGGCTGGTTTGCAATTTCTTTGTCCTGCTTTTCACTCTTCATCTGCCGATTTATTTCGTTCTCTCTCCAGGCTCATCCGGTAGCAGCGTAGATGTTTATGGTGGCCAGGCTGAGGCAGCGTGGTGGTAGTTCGTACTGTGTCCTTGGAAGAGGCTTTTCCGAGCTTGACGGTTCAATATTTGCGGAGCCCGGATTTCTCGATAGCCGCGACATCCTAAAGGAATGGCAGTGCTACTGTCTACTCGAACCAATCAGGGAGGAGAAAGCAAACTATAGCAAACATACACGTTGTTGTCTAACCTGCGAGCTTGTAGCGCTCATTACTGGACAGCACGGGTTGAGGTTCGGGCCGTGCGGGCTACCTGCACGTACTACACCCCGGCCCCACAACGAGGAGGGGAGAACCTCGTAGTTTAAACCAAGGCTCTTGTAGCTACCGCAGTAGAGGTAAATAATGCCGTGTTTGGATGGGAAGGGGTGCTGTCGTTAGTACGAACCCCTCCGCTTCCTTTCTCACCGCCTCGTGGGAAGCTCTCCAAGTGCTAGGTAGCTCTTCTGTTACACGCTACAAGGTAGGGTAGTAGCTACCTGCAGCAGTAGCATCTAAGTAGTGGACACGCAGCCGGGGCCGTTGATGATGTGTCGTTAGAAGGGCATAATGCAATAGGCTGGTGGCACTGTTGTTATGCGGCACTGGTGGGCGGGTACGTGGGATGTGGACAGTTCATCGCCGCAGTAGTAGCTGTAGCTATCTATTCTCAGAAGCATCCCCAATCTTCAATATGAACGAACCTCTGCTTCGTAGTCACGACTCGCACGACCCCCACATACACAATAAGAGGTAGAGTGGTAGAGTAAGCGCGCCGCCGGAGCATCAGGTTCAAGTCCAATCTTCATGTTGTCAAGCATACACTTCGGTACACACTTGGGAAAAGGTACGGGAATAATGGCAAGCCGGGGCTGAGGGATCTCCTTATTCATGGACGTCACCAACGAGCTGGATATTGGAGATCTCCCCGGTACGTTATACAATAAATGATCAGCGGCTCAATTGCAGGACATATTGCCATGGACGTTTACACGCGACGACAACGGTGCTCCTCCGCATCCAATGGATGTTGTTTGTCGTGGACGGCCGACCATACGGGACACTGTAGCAAAACCCCAACCGGCTTATTTCCAAAGCTACGTGCACTCCAGATGTACAATCAATAGCCAATCAAATGTCGTGCGTTCAATTGCTCTACATATACGGACTAAGGTACAAGTATAGGGAGTTGGGAGTAATACCTCCTACGAGGTATTAACTGTACCCCATTCTATAGCATCGCGTCCCGTTGTAAAGCCCGGTAGGTTTCTGGGAGGCACGGTCCAATAGCTATTTGCAGGCTTAACTCTAGCAGCTGTTGCAAGCCCATGCCAGGCTGCTAGGTTTCAAACGGCTGTTAGGTTTGTGGTAGCTGCCAGGCCCGCGTCGGCTATAAGGCTTGTACGAGGCCTGCGGGCTGCCAGCTGCCAGGCCCAGGCCGGATGCTAAGGCCCACAACAGCTGATGCCTGTAGGGCCTGCGACGGCCCTACACCAACATGCAAGCCTGCAATGGCCTTCTGGGCTTATGATAGCCTTTCGGGCTGTGGTACTGAAAAAGAGCGATAGAAATATCAGAAGGCTTCAATGCGAGAGAAAAGTAGATTTAATGGGATGCAGGTACCTGTAGGTCGGATCGTCATTTTGTTAGATCACCCTAGGGTGAATGTAGGTTTTGTCACGGTGTCTCCTATGGTCATGTTGTGTACCTACGCTATGGGCGGAGTTAGCAGCGGGACCTCCGATTGTCGAGAACGGATGAGATGATTCGCGCTGTTGAATTGCCCAGTTCTAGGGGTCCCTGCCGACTACGTATGACTTATTAGGTACTTTGTAGATCCGGAGATCCATATAGGCAGCTAATAGGCAGCTAGCTTGTTCGAATTTGGTGTGATGTGATTGATCGATCGACTGCGGTTGGGTGGCGGTCTCTCTCACCGCCTTCTCCGCCGCAGCGGGCAGGGCAGCTTTTGCCAGCTCGCCTCTCGCGCCTCCTCTGCAATACTCCCACCTCCGTGAGTGGTGGCGTGGAGGCGGGGGTTTAGGTGGGACTACGGGTGGACGCGGAGACTCTTGATGACGAAGGAGGCATCGATAGAGGCCAGCACCGGTCCAGACTGGCCGGTAGGCACGTCAGCCTGCCCTGCCGGCCAACCACCAAGCAAGGGGAGAAGAGCCTCTGGAGACAAAGCGGGCGCCATCGTCAGCCGACCAGCACTGAGCACGAACGGCGGACGAGGCCCAGAGCAAAAAAAGAAAATTGGGATGACGGTTGCTGGAAAGAAAAAAAAAATCGGAAAAGAGAAAAAAAAAAACGGGAGAACATGGGGGACTACCTGAGACGAGCCTGCGCGATGAGCAGAACGCATACGAAGTACAAGTACGAAGTACACCGTAAGCAGCAAGCGTTTCCGAACCACCACCTAGCGTCTCAGCTTTCCGGGTTGCCCCTGTTTGGCCGCACGTGTACAGATGCTTTTTCGGTCCATCCAAGCCGGGCGCAAACGGGCGTCACAACGCAATCCGATTTGTCGCCGCTTTCATGCTTCATGGCGATATTGGTCATGTCCCATGGATGCCACGCTGCGCCGTTACAGTATACAGCAACCCAGTTACGCCCCTCAGGAGCTGCTGCCTGGGCATTCACTACTTTAGATGGAGGAGGGAGGTCCTTGAACACAAACAAAAACGATTGCTCCAACGCCGGGAGGCGTCGTCAGCCAATCAGGACGTACGGAGTACAGGTCTCCATCCATGGGTGGAGGGAGACTAACTGAGACAACCAACGGACTTGACTCATGGGTCCCTCCTCGAGCCAAGGTAGAGAATACTTGATGTACTTGGCCATGCACGGACAGGGGGCAGGGATCCGTGCTCGGCCGCCCGGACGGGCTCCACGGAAGTCGAACTGCAACCGAAATGTCGCTTCCTGTTGGCCCACGCGAGCTCGCAGCGCAGGGCGCTAAACCAATAAAGACGAGACCTCCACTTCTCCATTGCCCTACCAACGTGCCGGAGATGTATGTGTACGAAGTACAGAGGCGAGAGGCACGTCCCCTTCGAGCTTTGTTTAGAGTGCGAAGCTCGCTGGATGTATAACACTAGGGCTGCGTTTCTGATGTTTCCCAACAGAGGGAGAAAGCTAGAGAGAGAAAAGCGAGACTAGCAACTTCGGGAACGGCTTGATGAAATGGTAGGTACGTACCTAGCGTAGCCTCCAACCTCCTAGAAGACCGCCGGCTCCGTCCGACTTCGTCCGACTTGACCATCTCCTCGCTCCCTCGTATAGCCACGTGCTATGGTTAGCTGAAATTCAGCCTCAGCGCCTTCAGCAGCATGCCGAAGAAGCTGGTGAGAAGATAGCCCCTGTTCCCATAAGTTGGCAGGATCGGCCGGAAGCTGTCTCTAAGCTCGGATCATATTGCATCAGTTATGGTGACGCGCAGGCTTCTACATACCATGGCTGTCCCCGCTTGCGAAGAACTGCAAGATTCCATGGCAAGCTCAGCGAATGCGTAGAAGGGTGGATGCGGGAGGCCCCTGAGGAAGGCTGACGAGCACGTAGCTAGAGCTCAGCAGCTCAGGGAGATATAGATACCCAGCCCGTTCTCGAAAAGAATCTAGCTAGTATTTACAGGAGCCGCGGGAGTCGGCGCTCGATTCATCGCATCTCAGCTGATGCTCCATTAGTGTCGCGCTAGTAGCTATATTAACGTAGGCGAATTCCCTGCCAGAAGGCTAGTCCGAAGCGTTAAGCCAACGATAATTCAGGATTGCGAGCATGAACGCAGGGCGAAGACAGAGACATTAAAGCCTGTGATAAACCTACCGTACCTCGTTTTGCAATGATGTCGGGATCGGCAGCTGTGGAATTGAGGTTCGATGGCATCCATGGACGACGTGGGGCTCAACTTCATAGCAGGCGCATCTCTAACATCATGGATGGGGTCCGTTCTAACCTACAATGGAGCAACCGGCGTTCGGTGGCCCACTCAAGTGCGCTGGGGGCACGACCGCTCCAGCCGATATGTTCTCCCAATCCTGAGTACAGACGACATAGTGGGTCTCCGAGTGGGGAGAAAGTGCCTTCCAGGTCTTGTGAGGTCGAAGTTGTGCCACCCCGCCAAAATGCCCCTGGTCCCCATTGTAGTCCACTTATTTTCTTCCTCTCGAGATTCCTTATGGTGTGTATAAGTCTCTCACCCCTCCTTCCCCCCCAAAAGAGGGTATCCCTGCATCCGTCTTCGTGTTGATGCTGCTCTGCCTCCCGTCTTGGGAAGTTTCACACTACGAATACTCCGTACCTAGGACGGAGAAAAAGAAGAGAGGGAAAAGAAGAACAAGCACAATCCCCATGTACACGGCGAACGGCCCAGAGAGACGGACGGCAGCTGGCTCTCTCATATTTGGCTGAAAGTGCCTCAAGGGGTCCCTGCCCGCTTGCCGAGACACGCCGAGCTGCCGGGCGGCCGAGCTGACGCCTCCATATCCGGATGCACCTTTCAAAGTAGCGATACCTGGGTATGTACTCAGCAGCACGCAGTCATGTGAGAGATCCGAGAGCACCGAGAAGATGAAAGGGCGGTACGGCGGCAGCGAAAGGCTACACTAATTTCCATCCGAATATAGTGGCAGGCAGTAAACAGACGGCGCATTCAGTCACTTGCCACCATTTCGGTTCACCATTATTTATGGCCGCCACCCACCACCCATCATGCGTGCGGTCAGCGCTTCCTAAAGTGAGATTGGGCAGCAGCGGCGGCAGAAAAAAAAAGAAGGGGACGGGCAATAGGGGACAGGCAAAGTGGTCGCCAGGAAAAGAGATGGGCTGATTGAGCTCCCACCATCTTCCGCCTCCTCGGCTGGCTACCGTGCCTGCCTGCCTGCAGGCTGCAACGTACAGATTCGGGGGAAAAATCCGGGACTTGGGGCGTTTCCGTGGGAAGAAAGCGCGCTAGCGTCGCGCAGAAAGTTGGGGGGGGGGGGGGGGGGGGGGTGGTCATTGAATTTGTATTGGCGGCGGCATTGCCCCATTTTTTTTTGCACAGGCCCCCGGCCCCCCCAACCCCCCCCCGCCCCCCCCCCCCCCCCCCCCCCGGCGCAGTGCATGAGTAGTGCGCGCTGCCTTGCCTCATTTTGATGTGCAGATGCAGCCGTCGCAGCCAACGCCCGCGCTTCCTCGCCCTCCATCCCGTTTTCCCTTCCCATACCGCCTTTTTTTTCTGCTGCAGCCGTCCCAAGCCGGTATCTTCCTGCCTCCTTCTAGACCCCCTTGGCCAACCAACAACGTGCCGTGTTATAGGCTCACCGTCTTTTCCATCTTCATGTTGATTTTTTTTCTTGCTTTTCCCCCAAACACGGGCGGCTGCTCAGACACACCGAGGTACTACAGAGCCGGGTACGTACGCGGACAATATTATGAAGACAGAAAACATCTTGATGCAAACAAGGCCCGGGGCTCCAGCAGGGTCCAAGGAAGGGCCCTGCCGCGCTAAATTATTTGCCGCTCTTTTTTTTTTTTTTTTCGGCCGTTCTTCTGTCATTGCAAGGTGAAGAGGTCCGGGTCCAGCGCTACCTAAGGTACTGGTACGGTGCACTGGTACCTCGCGGTCCGCAGTGCATGTACCGGGTACTTCGGGCGGGTACCGTCTGTCGATGTACCAAAGTCACTTACACGCACTCTGGACCCGAGATCCACATACCCCATTCGCCCCAGGATGAGAGAGACTGAACTTTTTTTTTATGGCCTCCCGTGCACAAGCAACAGGCAGGTCAGGTAGGTACCATCCATCCGCATGTCCATAGCAGGCAAAAAAAAAAAGTTCCCAAGCAACAACCGTTGCCGCCCCGTCCTCCGTCGCCGTCCTTTACCATCCCTCTGCGTAACGCAACTCTGCCCGCCACCCTCCCCCCTTTCCTGCCGCCCCCCCTTCCTTTCAACAAGGCGCTGCGTTTTGTTGCGAATGCGGTCGCATCTGGGAAATCTAGGAGTTGGGCAGCATTATTGATCTTCGATTCACCTCTCCCACACTGCTCCAAGGCATAACTACGCGCCGTACCTAGTTAGACCGCTGTCCCCGTCGTAGTCCTTGGCCCATCATGCCGTACAATACTCGTCGCAAATCGCTGTCGTTGCCGTCGCTGGGCATTCACATTCCCGTACCGCACGCTGCGAGAGCTGCTGCGGCGCATCGTGCGTCTCCTAAGAACAGCGGCAACAGCAGCAGCCATCACCACTCTCACAATCACAACCTCAGCAGCAGTAGCAGCAGCAATAACAGCATCTACGGCAACTCTCCCCGCAGCAGTCGCGGCGCGTCGCCAGCCACGATGCATCGTCCGTCGCCTTCTCCGTCAGCGTCATCGCTGTCGTCATTATCCTCTTCCTCCTCGTCGCTAGACACCACCCACCGCCATGTTCACAAGAAGCTCAAGCGCTCGCACGGCGACGAATCGCAAACGCCCATTCCCTCACCCCTCTCCACCACTGCCGTTTCGCACCACCGCGAGAAGAATGCGACAAGAGCCAACGCCGCCGTGGCAACACCCCCTCCCTCCCCCACGACCGCCCGCCGGTCTATTGAGACGGACAGCGGCGATGCTGCTTCTGCGCCGCCGAAAAAGATCGACCTTGAGGGCATCAACGACGAGATTGTCCAGGCGGTTATCGTGCAGCTGCAGACTACGGGCAACAGACCCCACATCGTCAAGGAACTGGCCGCGCTTCTGCTACAGCAGCTCCGCGTCGTTCAGCAGTACGTCTTACGTCCTTCCCTAATGCTTCATTCTCTTCAGAGGCGAGACAGATGAGACAGTCAGTACTAACTCTCCTCTTTCTAGGTCTGCTAACCCATGCGCCATCATCTCCTCGCGACTGACCACTTACATGAAGCGGCCCTGCTGGAGCGCACAGGCCCCCTGTCCTCTAGCGAAGGAGCTCGAGACAGTGCATCCCCGGAGGACATACTTCTACCTCACGACATGTCCTCACCAGCCGCTGCCGGATCCGTCGACGGTGCAATTCGTCGCCCGCGCCGTGGCTACCCCGCCGCTGTCGAACAACGCTTCCAGTTCGGAGGATACCGATGAGGAGCGGCGGAGGGAGCTGAGCCCGTCGCCCGAGGTCGACCTGTCGTCGCCCGAGTTTGACGATGTCGACGACGATATTCCGATGCCGAGCACGCCCGTAGGCTCCTATTCGGGCCGCTTCTCTCGCCCCCGCATCCACCTCCCGCCGCGCCATCATCGAGGGGCCTCGCCGCCGCTGGAGAAGGACGAGAGGGAGTTCACGCAGACCGCGGAGGGGCTGCAGAAGAGAAAACTGGGCGCACTCGGCGCGCTGTCCTCGTCGGCCTCGGCGGTTGCTGGCGAGGTCCCTGAGCAGGGCATGGAACTGTACGACGGCAACCGGGACGATGCGACCCTGTTCGGCAGCGAGACCCCTCGACTCGCCGCCGGCTTCGTCGGTTCGATGGCGGCGGCGGCGGCGGCGGCAACGACGTCGGCGGCGCTCATCACGAGCCCGGCGATGCGGCCTACCTTCGGGCTGAACCTGCGGAAAGAGAGCAGCGATGCGGACAACTGGCTGAAGCTGGATGCCATCCTGGGCTGGGACCGCAATCCGGAGACCGTCGAGCTGGATGAGCTGGATGGGCTCCTCGACGAGTTCTAACTAGACGAATCATAGCTCTCCTCTCTCCTCTCTCCTCTCTTCCCTTTTGTTATTCACTAGTAGTAGCCTCTGCTACCTGTCGATTCGGGGCGGCCTGGAGTTTGGAGGCTGGGTGGGCGGGGTCGGGCAGGATCAGATGGGATTCATCGAGCCTGGACTTCCCGTCGATCTATGTGACACCAGTTTATCTAGGGAGTGCCATGTCGTGTATGATGAGAGATGAATATGTTGCTGCTGTTGATCAGTCAAAACGGGAAAAAGGGAATTGGCTTGGGGGAGATACCATCTTTTCCTTTTTTCTGGGAGGGGGTGTTGTGGTTGCATACATTGGGAGGCGGCGGGGTTGGCGGGATTAGGGTCTTTCGAGAAAAGGAAAATGGCTGAGAAAGGTTGCAGTGCGACTTGAGAGAGGAGGGGGGGGAAGGCGGGAGGCGAGGTCGGTTACGGAACGGAAGCATATGCAGGTTGACGAATATGATGCGGCCAGGGATGGCCTTCTCGGTTTTTCCCTTCTATTCCTTTTATCACGGGTGGAGGGAGGAAAAACAAAAAAGTTTGTCCGGTGGTATTTTGTTTTTGTTCTCATCTCATTCCGCTCCTGCTTCCTGTCTCTTCGTCGTTGTCGTCGCTCATCTGTCTGTTTTACCTTCCTACTCGCCTTATTCCGCACCGGTTTTCTCCCGTCTTGCCGTTTTCGTCTCTTCTCATTTTCACCTCTTATTTTGTCCAAACCCATCCCATCTCATCTCATAAAAGGGGACGAGAATGTCCGTCGTCCGATACAGTGAGGTTGTCTTTCTGTCTAGCGACCCGAACCCGTCCGTGTACGCTTAGTGTTTCTTGTACGCTTCTGCTTTTTTTCTCTCCTTTTCCTCATCTGATATACTGCAGAGAGAGAGAGAGAAAGAGGAAAGAGAAGTAGGGAGAAAGATCTGACTACTTACTACCTGGGCGCTATCTACTATCTACAGGTATCTAGTAGACGTTGAGATACTTAGACACGGTGCTCAAGCACCTCTTTGGCACCTTTAGACGTGCGTATCCTAGTGTCTACCTAGACGTGAGTGATCTGGAGATTACAAGTCTGGCCAGCTAGTTGAGGGGGCGAAAAGAAAAGAAAAAGAGGACAAGGTGGAGGGAAAGTGCTTTTCAAGGCAAAGGCAAACTACCTAGATTGGGGTATATGCATACATACTTTAGGATACCTACTTGAATCATTCGTTGCTTCCAATTCCTGGAGTTTATCTATCCATCTATATGTTCGATTCGCGTTATAGGTAGGTACACATGTTTTTGGATACAATAGAATACAAGACGCACGGCACGGCCTTCTCACTCGCCATCTTCGCCTCCCCCTTTGGCCGGGTTCACGCGCAACTCGATCCAGTATAGGGTGCCCGCCTGGAGGAAGCCGGGCCTGCGCACGCGCACGACCTCGAGCCCGGGCACGGACTGGGCGGCGGCGCGCACAATGCCCTCGATGTCGCGGTTCCACCAGCAGCCGAAGCGGTCGTGGTGCGGCGCCGCGTAGGCGTCCAGCAGCTTGTCGACGAAGGCCCAGCGCCCGGACTGGCCGTGCTCCAGCAGCACGATGCGGCCCGTGCCCGGCTGCACGGCCGCAGCGAGGTGGGCGAGCACGGCGCCGGGACGGGTGACGGAGCAGAGCCCGAAGGTCTGGAGGATGGTGTCGTATTTCGGCGGGGGTGGGGTGCTTTCTGGTGATGACGAAGCGGCAGGAAGAGCGGGGGGTGGTGATGGAAGGGGTGGGCCCTCGGCGTCGCTCTGGAACAGGCGCACGCGGCCGTCGAGGGCGCTGAGGATCTCGACGCGGCCGTCGGCGTCGGCGGGTCCGGCGCCGTAGTTGGCGCGCAGGCGCTTCTTGATGGCCTTGCGCCCGCCGGGTAGGGCGCTGCGCAGCTTGCGCCGCGTGGCCTCCAGCATGGCTGTCGAGATGTCAACGCCCGTGTAGCTGATCATCGCCGGCGAAAGGACGCCCTTCCCATTGCTACTAGTGGTGGTGTCGGCCACGACGCCGTCCCAGGCGTAGTAGGCCAGGTTGCGACCGGTGCCGACAGCAACCTCCAGCACGTGCCCGCGCGCCTGAGCAGCCAGCTCACGCCGCAGGCCCGTCACGCCCATCAGCCACTCGGGCCAGTCGAGCGAGGCATCGAAAGCGTTGGGCTTCAACCCGCCCGTCGGCGAGGGGCCCAGCAGTTCCGTGGCCTGCTGCTCTGAGTGCTGCTCGCCATCGCCGGCGTGTCGTGGACAGCAGCACGACTGCGGGGATAAAAAGGCTAGCAGCAGCGGGCTGATGTAGTAGCCCAGCACGCCGGCGGCCAGGGCCAGGCCGACGAAGGGCAGCCGTCGTTGAGCGAAGAGCGTGTTCAGCGGTTGCTTGTCCGCGCCGGAGCGGGGGCCATTGCCCTTACCGGGGCCGTTGGGCGAAGAGGAAGAGGCATTACCTGAGCCTGGCCCTGAGCCTGTTGGCCGTGATCGCTGCTTATGCTGCTGTGGAGGGGAGGCGGGCTGGGCCCGAGGTGGCGGTGTCTTCTTGGTGTTCCTTGCTTGGTGGATGCTTCTTCTGGTCCTTGGCGCAGGAATAGGGACGGGGACAGCGGGGAAGAACCAGCAGCTGCGATCGGACGAGCTCCTCGGGCGGAACCTCGCCCGGGAGGCCATGGCGAAGAAGAAGCCAAGAGGGAAGAGAAATAAGTAAGAAGAAAAAGAAAAAATACCGTCCTCCTGGTAAGGAGCGTCGATCTGGAGCTGTCTGGGCTGAGTGGTTGTTCGTGGAGGTGGAAATTTCCGCGGTGCGGCTTGCGGTGGTTGAGCGAGCTGCTAAGTGGCGTCAGCTGGCACCAGCTGCGCCTGTCACCACTACGAACTCGCTAAGTGGTTAACTAACACTTCGCTCCCCAATATCTTGACCCGTAAATAAGCTTTATCGGAGCTTCACTTCTCCGTACGGCTTCTTATCTTCACACAACAATCAGCCATCCGCAGCCATGGCGACGCAGCAAGATCTCCAGGAGCTTTTGCGCCTCCTCACGGTGACGCGCAAACTGCCGATGATGCAGGCCATGACCCAGGTCAAAGCCCTGCAAGGCGCGAACCTACGAAGGTCCGTTGGATACCAGTACTGACGTCACAGTATATGTACTCACGTTCAGACCTAACTGACGCGCCGCGACGGCCGGCTACCGACGCCAGTATCAAGCAGATAGCGGAAGCGTCGGCAGACGCGGTCGAGGCGGTCGTCGCGGATGCCAAAGCCGCGCGGTCCCTCCAGAATGCCTGCAAAGCTGTCCTCAAGCGGGCGGGAGCAGGAGCAGGAGAGAACGGTGCGGGGAGCAAGCGCGCTTCAGAGAGCGCCGACGGGTCTTCGAACAAGCGCGCTCGGCAGGACCCAGCACTGCTGACCGGCGATCTGATGCTGGGCCCGACGCAGATGACGCCGCGGCAGCTGGAGGCCTCGTTGCAGCTGCCTCTATGCACGGACGAATCGCGCATCGCAGGCGCGGTGCTGCAGACCAACCGCGCGCCGCTGGTGCTGGCCTTCGCGGTGGAGCTGCTGCGCTACACCATGCCGGAGCAGCCGCTGTCCAGCCGCCTCAGCCTCGCCCAGGCCGTCGTCAGCGCCAACTCGCGCTCTAAGGCCGTCAGCCTCGGCCTCGAGAAGGGCCCCAGCGCCGACGCCGACGGCTGGGCCGAGGGCCAGCCACGCGTGCGCGTCATGGGCCGCGAGATCGCTGTGCTCAAGCGCGGTGGTTACGAGTGGGAGGGCGACGAGGAAGTCGGCGGCGATGGCCCCTCGTCGGCAGCGGCAGCAGCAGCATCATCATCATCATCATCGCCAGCAGTATCGTCAGCACCCGCATCCGCATCCGCATCCGCATCCGCATCCGCATCCGCATCCACGTCGTGGTCTGTTAGTCCGCCGATCTCGCTCAGGTCGTCGACGTTCGTCGCGCGGGCCACGGACATAACCGAGCCGGCTCAGCGGGCGGCGCTCATCCGCGCCCTGATGGCGGCCAACCCCAAGCTCACGACGGCCACGCACAATGCCTGGGCCTACAGGATACGGCCCTCCGCGCCCGCGAGCGGCGGCGGCAGCCTCGTCCGGGAGGGGTCCTTCGACGACGGGGAGACGGGCTGCGGCGACCTGATGCTGCGCGTGATGCGGGAGGTCAACGCGGTCGACACCCTGGTCGTCCTGTCGCGCTGGTTCGGCGGCATCATGCTGGGGCCCGACCGCTGGCGGTTGATGCGGAACTGCGTGACCAGCGCGCTGGCCGAAAGGCTGCGCAGGACGGGCGCCGAGGTGGCGCTGGGCGGCGAGGCCGTGTGGGGCCTCGACCTGGAGGCTATGCGCAGCAAATCGTACGCCGCCAGCCTCGGCAGCGGTAGCGGCAGCGGGAACAAACCCCGCGAGACCACCGTCGTGGGCATGCAGATCCACCGGCCCGAGGCAGCCCGGAACTACCTGCTTAGGAGTTTCGTGACCGTCGGAGATACTCCAGAAACAGGGACGAAAACGGGAACGGAAACAGGAGATGACAACGGCAGTACGAAACCGGGCAAGAAGTCGTCGAAGAAGAAAACTACGGCCCGCGAGCTTGACGCCGAAAAGGAGGACAACCTGGGCCTCCTCCTGGGCGCCCTGCGCATCGTCTACGACAGCTGGGCGGACCACCTGACCCCGGCGGATCTGGACCGCCGCGCCTGGAGCTGGTACGTCGCCGTGCGTCCCGATGTCGAGGGCGGGCCGGCCGGGTGGGGGGCCAAGGGTGTTCTCAAGCTCAGTGATATCTTGGCCTTGCAGCGGAAGGAGTCGTGAGCGAATGGACCTCGGATGGAAGTTCGTGTGGATTTAGCAGGCCCTACACCGGGTACGCAAATATCTACGAATTAGGAACATGGTTTATATGGTATTTCCCGAGACTCTCGTGCGACCTACAAGTGTAGCGCTCAACTGAAATGGCGTCCGAGGTCCCTCATCTCATACTTTCCGTTCCTTTCATCACATCTGCTGGAATCCCTGATGGTGCCTCCTCTAAGGCCCCCTCGACCCCCAGGTCTGCCGCGGGGAGGCGAGGGTACGGCCGAGCCCGTCGTCCCGCCGGTTGAGGTCTGGGATGCGGTACGCCGACCCACGCTGGCGCCGCAGAGCCGCCCAGAAGTCGTACTCGTGCTCCCTCCGTCGGCCCCGGCCGCGGCCCCGCCACTCCCTCCGCTCCCTATTCCACCGGACGTGGTCCTCGTCTTCCTCTGCGCCCCGCCGCTTCACCGCGTGCCAGACCCGCCGTCCGGCGCCGCGGAAGACGGCCTGCACGTGGCTGCTGAAGGCGCCGACGAGCGAGCCAACGACCAGCAGCGCAGAGATGGGCAGGGCCACCGCGCCGATCTGCCACAGCGGCAGGAACTCGCCGTCTGGCCCGGCCCACTCGCGCGCGTTGATGCCGAAGAGCCCCGTGAAGAAGCCCAGCGGCAGGAACACGACGGTGAAGGCGGTGAACACCATCACCGACCGGTTCTGCGCACTCGCCAGCTCCGTCTGCAGTCGCGACCAGCGGACGTCGTCCACCTGCGCCTGCCGCTGCGCCATCTCTAGCAGCTTTTCGAACTGGGGGAGAAGTAGGTCAGCAGGGTATTTCTGGGGGGAGAGCAGACGGAGAGGAGAACGCACATCCTTGCGGGTGGTGTCGACCCGCTTGAGCATCTCGCCCGTCTGCACGCGGTACTCGTCCAGGCGCCCCAGGGCCTCGTCTAGATAGGCCCGCCCGTGGGTGGTGGCCGGGCGCAGGGCCTCGCCGTCGTACAGGCTCCGCATCGTGCCCACGGCCGCCGCCTGGGCGTCGAACAGCCGCAGCATCGTTGTCAGCTCGTCCTCCATGTCGCGCAGCTCCAGCAGCGCCGACGTGTTGTCGCGGTTTTCGCGCTCCGCCTTGGCCAGCTCGCGCCGGTGCCGCTTCTTGATCGATGCCGCGCTGCTCTCGTCCGCCCCGCTGTCATCGTCGCCGCCGCCTTCGTCGCCGTCGTCGCCACCCTCGCCCGGATCTGCGCCGTCCGCGCTGTTGATCTCCCGCGACGTCCGCATGCGAAACCGCTTCAGGGACACCGTCATCTGCTCGGTCTAGCGATCATACGACTCACGATCAGCTGTCAACACTCCCCCTCGGGCTTCAGATGGGAGAAAGACAAACCAGCATGCCGATGGCCTCCTCAAACACGCGGAAGATCTCGAGGTCCGGGTGCGAGGCCCTGTCTAGGAGCACCGTGACGGCGTGCAGGGCGATGAAGGCGGCCAGGTCCAGCGCGTTCTCCGTGCGCCCCGTTAGGTCGCCGTTCAGCTCGTTGTACACGCTGTTGCGGAGATCGGCCTGCTGGAAGAGCGTGCCCTCCGTCGGCCGGGACTCCCTCTTGGGGAAGAACGTCGCTAGGGTGGCTGCTCGCACGCGTTAGCCTAGCCGGTACACAAGGCATAGAGGTACGGGTACATAGGTACGTATCCATGGATATATGTGGCCCACACTTACTCGTGTCGATCGCCCAGAGCCAGAGCTGGTCGACCATGAGCACGTTGCCGTTCCGGTAGTCCCTCTCCTCGATCTCGAACACGGACTCGGCGTCGCTCTGGTCCTCGCCCCCGTCCGCGTCCGGCTGCCCCGCGAAAGGCTGAAACCGATGCGAGAAGTGGGCGACAGGCTCCGACGTGCCCTGCTTGGTGAGCTTATACAGCATCTGGTCGTCGTCGCGGGCGTACGTGTCCCGCAGAGAGGGGTAGCCGAACTGGTCGAGCGTCCGCCGGCAGTTAAGCGGCGGATCGAACGCCAGGTACTGCCAGATCACCCGGAGCTCCAGCGAGTCTAGCTCGCTGATCTCCCTGGGTACCGGCCGCGCGCGCCCGTGCTTGAGGCGCAGGCTGATGATGTTGCGTCGCCGGATCATGTTCACGTACGTGTCGAAGTGCAGGTAGGGCAGATACAGATACAGGTAGTTGGGGGACACACCGGGGGACAGACTAGGGGATAGACCGGAGGAAGCGCTATTACCACCGCCCTCCGTGTTCCTGCCGCTGCCCCCCGGCGAATGATGCAGCGACGGCCGCGGCGAAGGGGCTAGTAGGAAAGATAAGATAGGGGAGGCCAGTCAGTGGTGTTCAGCATATTGGCTTCATTCGGGAGAACGACGTACAGGGATCAGCTGGGATGAAATTGCAGGCGTGCTTGACAAAGGACGGCTGAGACTGCGAATGCCGTCCCTGTACATGCCGGGACACCCAGTTCTCGTTGTTGAACAGCTTCGAAAAATCCTGCCCGCTCGTCCTGGACAGCGTGGTGAAGATGTCCTTCACCCAGGGCGGGTTCGTGAACGGCAGGTGGATCCACATGAACTTGCGCTTGTCCGGGTCCGGCCGCGAGAAGCCAGCGGTGAAGTCTTCCAGTCTTGCTGGGGTCTGCTGTTGTCGTTCCGATCGCTGTTGCTGCTGCTGCTGTTGTTGCTGTTGCTGCTGCTGCAATAGCAGACTCTCTAGGCTTGGATCGAAGTCTCGCTGGTCGACCGTGGCGGCGGCGAGTCCGGCGTCGAGATCCCCGAGCAGCTTCTCCGTCTTGGGGGAGACATCCCCCACTGATGGCTCGGAGGCGGTGCTCGCGCTGCCGCTGGCCTCGCTGATGCGGCTCGACGGGCGACGGAAGGCTGGCGACGTCAGGGCAGGGATGGTGAGGCTGTTCTGGCCCCCCATCGCCCCTTCTAGCTGCACAGGCAGTGATCTGGTGCCGGTCGCGACGGACGGCCGCGTTACCACGATGTCGGGAGAGGCCGGCCCGGGCGGTGCCTCGGGTAGGGGAGAAGGAGAAGGGGGGCGTTGAGCATCGGGAGCGGGTCTCCATATCCTCTGGACGTTGGCCCAGACGCCCGTGCTGGACTTGCTCCCGCCTTCCGCTGCGGGATCCCCGCTGCTGCTGCTATCTCCTGGGTCCGCGGCGGTATTCTCGATTTCTACGGGGAGCTGCTCTCGCTGCTCCTGCTCCGGCTGCCCCGGCACCGAAGGCGAAGAGACCTTGGCCAGGCGCTCCTCCAAGCAGCGCTCGGGCCCCTTCTCGAGAAACTCGGCCAGGTGGTACTTGGTGAAGTACAGACGAATGGCCGACTCCGACTCCAACTCGGCGTCCGGGTCCTCGTAGAAGCCGATGAGCTCGACCTTGACGTGCTGCGTGAGCCGGAGCGGCGTGTGGACATACCGGCTAGCGAGGCCCTCGGCCCTGCGCACGGCAAAGGCTAGATCGGCCAGGTAGGAGGCCATGGTGCGCTTGTTGGCCATGCCGAAGGAGGCGCAGTGCGCGTGATCGCTCTCGAGCGCGTAGACCTGCTCCTGCCGGACGTTGGCCAGCCCGGACTTGATGGAGACCAGCGGGGCGCTGAAGCGGACCTCGCCGACGGGGCCCGGGCCGGAGCCGGACCCCGACCCGGAGAGCGGGGAGTCGATGGTCTCGTACAAGGTCCAGATGCGCAGCTCGCTCGCGATGTCGGCGAAGCCTTCGTGCAGCTGCAGCAACGGTGCGCAGCTGAGCCGGAGCTCGTCGCGGATGGCCCGGTTCAGGGGCCGGCGCAGATGCAGGAGCTGGCCGATGCTCTCGCTCAGGTTGGGCATGGACATGTAGCTCGACCCGCGATGAGGCGTTGCTGGGGAGGGGCATTAGCGCAGCTACATTATAGAATTGCGCTCTGCGCCTCGCAACACCTTCAGCAAAAGACCTACCGAAGAACGTGACGCCGTGGCAGTTGTACCACACGTCCCGATAGGCCCGGTCGCTCCGGCTGGCCTTGAGAATGGCCCGCTTGACCACCAGCCCGCCCACGCTGTGGGCGACGAAGAACAGCGGCCGCGGCTGGCCCTGGCCCTCGCGCATGCGGCACACGTGCTCCAGCAGGTCGTCAGCCAGCGCCTCGAGGTCCGTATCCTCCGCCAGCTCCCGGTGCCGGTAGAGCAGCACTCGCGCCGTGCTCGCGAACTTGCGCAGGCCCTGGCGCACCCATAGGTGAGCGGCGGGCGGCAGGTGGCGGTTGATGGCGGGCGTGAGGACCACGTCGCCAGCCAGCTCTCTGACCGCCGCAGGAGGTGGTGGATGACGCTGTCTGTTTGGGGGCTGCCCGCCGGTCTTCTTGTTGTCCCCCACGGCGGCGCCGGCGCCCTTCCCGTCCCCGCCGACGCCGAAGTACCCGTCCGGCAGCGGATCGCGAGCCCACGACTCGACGGGGTCGGCGCCGGGGCACGGCACGGCGACGATGTCGACGGTGGTCTCGTTGTAGCCCGTGCCGCCCACGTCGCCGTCGATGTGGGCAAACCCGGCGCCAGCTAGGGGGTCAGAACGGCCGGGCCATTCCTTCTCGGGGTCTGGGTCTGGGTGGCCCGGCCCTGACCCCGACCCCGCCTTCGTTCCGGACTGCCCCGTGGACACGGACCCGGAACCGGTGCTGCCGCCGGCAGCTAGCGGGGGTCTGGACGATGTGCTTTTTGGAGCGTTGTTTGTAGCGTCCTCCATGATGTCCCCGCCCCAGCGCCAGCTATCGTACTATCGTATCGGCGTTTGTTACAGTAGGTGCAGGAATAGAGGCAAGCAGAAGCAGTACGACGGCGCCACAAAGGAAAGGAAATGCTAAGACGAGAACATAGGCAAGAAATGGTGTGACAGGAAAAAAGAGGAAAAAAATTCGAGAGAGTGAGGCTTCAGTCCCGCCACAGTAGAAAGAGGCTCTCCGTCCTGCTGCCTATTACCACAAATATCTACCTAGGTGAATACAACGTGCCTTCTCGAGGTACGCCTAGCACCGAGAACCGGGCCGAGAGGTCACACAGCCTCCCTCCATAGTACGAAGTAGCCTCATCTGCCCCATACTCCGTACAGGGGGTGACGACGGCAAGGCTGCCTCGAGGGGGATCGGCCAGGCGTGGCTGGGGCGCAGGCGTCCCCGCTTAGGTAATAGCTTCAGCGGTAGAGAGCAGGACATGGAGGGTTGAAATGATCGGCGAGGCTTTTGGACGCCTCGTGCCCTCCAGCTCGGGGGCGAAACGTCATTGCCGCCTGCGTGCTGACCGCCCATCCCGTAATCTGCACTTTGTAGGATTCCATGGTTGGCCTTCTGATCGTTCTGCGTATGTTCTGTACTTGATGTGCCAGCCTCTCGGCTATGCGGCATGGAAACTCGAGGACGTTTAAAGCTTGGCGAAGGAAGAACTGCCCGGGGGATCCGCCGTAGATCTCCGCTGATCTCCACTGATCTCCACCGATCACCAGCCCAAGGCGTTGTCCCCTCCGCTGAACAAACTAAACCAGCGCTAAAGCGCCAAACTGCTCGCATAACTGCCAATCACGTCCCTCCCGATGGTGTAGTTGGTTCATCACGTTCGGCTGTAATTGGCACAGTTTCTACCGAAAGGTCGCTAGTTCGATTCTGGCTCGGGAGATTTCTTTTTTTCTGTTTTGGTCTTCTTTTTTTCTCCTCGTTTTCTTTGCTCGTCTGTAGGATCTCTTCAGGCTTTCGTTGCATTTGGAGATCTCGTCATTTACGGCGCCCCAGGTATCTCAGCTGCAGGCTATCTACTTTATCCCTACGGTTGCCGTGGAGGGAAAAGCAAAACCGGCTGCTGGGGGTCCGTAAGGGGCATTCGAATCATACATTGGGAATACATATTGCTGCTTTTCCCTCTTTTTGTATTGTCCACTCCGCCTGGGAGATGAGATAGGGCTACCGTGAAACACCGTGCGTCTGTACCTCAGGTCAATCCAACCAGACAGCCAGGCACATACACAGTCCGAACGAAAAGCCCATGATAGACACCAACATTTGGCTTCTAAGACCTTTCTTCACCCTCTAGGGGTGATAAGGGGTAAATTATATATATCCAAGTGAATGAGTGTAGTGGATGCGTGAGCGAGCGAGCGAGCGACACCGCTTCCAGTCTACCCTTTGAAAGAGAAAAAAAAAGGGTCGACAACCCCAGATACATACGAAGGGAAATACAGGCAGTCCTCAAGCGGCAATGTCGGTAGCTGCAGCGGCAGCTTCGACAACGCCGGTACTGGCGGCGGCGGCAGCAGCGCCGACGTTCGTGACGGCGGCGGCGCTGGCACTGGCAGCGGCAGCGCTGGCGGCACCTAGGGGAAGTGTTGTTAGTTGACGGCTTCGGGTGAAATGTTCGAAGGGGATTGTAATAGGGACAGTCAAACGTACCAGCTGCTGCCTTGCCCTTCTTCCCCTTCTTCCCCTTCTTGCCCTTGGTCCTGGTTACCGGGACACTCTGTGTTAGCAACCGTACCGAATCTCTTTTTTTTTGGTTTTTGGGCTTTTTTTAAAAAAAACAAAACAAAAAACAACAAAAACAAGGGTTTGTGGCATGGACACACTTCTTGGCCGCCGGGGCAGCATCAGCGGCGGCGGTATCTGCGGCAGCGGTGTCGGTGGCAGCAGCACCAGCGTTGGCAGCGGCGGCGCTGTAACGCGGCGAAGGATGATTAGTACCGAAGACAGGACAGCAAGAGAATGGACACATGACAAGAGAGCAAGACGACATACCTGGGCGCGGCGGCCGCGGCGGCCGCGGCAGCTCCTTTCTGCTCGTTTACTACCGTCAGCCATGAATCTGCCCTGCCTATTCCTGGAAGGAGGGGACGACCAGATGGCCGCGGGGCGGCCAACGTACCTTGCCCTTAGCCTTCTTGCCTTTGCCCTTGCCCTTGGCGGGCTTGGGCTCGCGGGCGCCGAGGAGGCTGAGAACCTCGTCGGCGACCTGGTTGTCCCCCTGGGAGGCGGCTGCGGCTCCTCCGGCTCCTCCGGCGCCGCCGCCGAGGATCTCGGACTCTATCTCTTGGATGAGGGCCTCGAGCTTGCTTTGCTGGCCCGAGCTGTCGCAGTTTTGCATCAGCGCTCTCTGTTCGGTCCAGGTATGCTGCCCTCCACTGGCCATCTTCATCTGAGACTTACTTGGAGTTCCCGTTGGAGTTCCCGTTGGAGTTGTTGGAGTTCCCATTCTTTCCCTTCCCGTTCTTGTCCCCGTTGTTGGACGACGACACGTCTGTAGAATTTGACGCCGCAGCGCTGAGCGTCTCGTTCTTGGCTGCCTTGTTGTGCGCCTTGTGACCGCGAGCGTAGACGTCGGGCACGACGGCGCCGCCCGTCGGAATGGAGGCGACGAAGTTGGCAGACGCTGCCAGCAGCATGAGGACGGTGCCGAGGTTCTTCATGGTGTCGACTGGGGTTTTTCTTGCAAGGGGACAAAGGGGAAAACCGTCGAGGAAAGCGAGAGGGTACAGAGGCAAGAAGAGACGTCGAAAGAATGGGTAAGAGAGCACAGCTGCCGTACGTAGAGACTCTTTGGTTAGTTATCTGAGCTTTCTGGGCTACTTAGGCCGCACATCCGTCGTCCGTTTCTTGGCTATCGGACTTACTCACCTCTGCGATAGAAAAGAACGGGAAGGATATCACCAGGACGGACGAAGACAAGGCCTGACCCCGGGGCAGGACAGCAGGGCAAATGCACACAGGAGAGAAGAGAGAATGGACTGAAGAGACAGAGAAAGAGAGAGAGGAAAGACCGAACTAGACAAAAATCATCAGTGGGACGCGCGGGCGGAGATGTACTTTATAGCAAACAGCTAGGTGGACACAGACGGGAAGGTTGCTGAAGGAGTGAGCCCCTCTCCTTGGACGGCAGGCCGAAGAGCCCATAACCCTGCTGAGCAGGAGGAAGACTTTGCTTTCCCCTCCCAAAGACGAGACGAACAACAGACAGGACGAGACAAGCCACTCGGCTACCGCAGGCCAATCCCACGATTTCTCGGTGGCGACAGTGTGGCAGCTTTCTGCTGGCCTGTCGGTTGGGTTCCCCGGCCCACCGCTCAGGAACGCAGCGGAGGGGCAGGGCAGGGCTGCAACACAGCCTCGCTGCAGAGCTCGGGGGGATGTGCTGATCGCCCCCGATCCACGGCCGGCGTCGCCAAGAGGGATGTGCAGCGGAGAAGATCAGAGCATCCGTGGATCGCATCAGCAAGGTACTCGAGCACGTCAAGGTACCGGAGGTACGGAGGCAGCGTCCCTCCGTTCGGGACGTCTCCGAGGTACTCTGCAGGGGGGAAGCTACTCTTTCTTCTCTTCCGACAGCTGGCGCTCGCCTTCTGGTCTTGGCCCCTTCTCTCTCTCTCTCTCTCTCTCCCCCTCTCTCTCGCTCTCCCTCTCGCGCACACCCCCCTTTCCGCCGTCGCGTCCCTGGCTCAGGATCACCAGAGACAGGAAGATCCCGGCACATCGCTTAGCGACACCGGGCCCCCGAGCCCGGTCGCAGGGGCCCCAAACTGCATATCAAACAAGCGTCGTGCAGCCCAGCTAAACATAGCCTGGACGGGGCGCGTAAGCCTCTAGGGGGGCAACGGTCTAGACTCTGCTAGAAAAGTACAGAGCCTCACAGGCCCCAGCAGAGCGGCACGCCAAGTATCTCGCTAGACGGAGCATGGGGGAAAAGAAAAGCTGGTTGGACTTCTCACGTCTCAAGGGGACCGGACTTTTGTGGAGAAACGTGCTTCAGAAAGCCAGGCGCGGCGGTCGGTAGTTGGCGGTGACAGACCGCGCTAGCCTTGTTGAGGAAAGGAGCGAGACGCGGCCCTCGCCAGCCTCCGGCGCGCCTCGCCTCTTTTTCGAAACAGCCAGCTTGCCCGCATGCCCGCCCAAACTTGTTTTCTTCAACGCATCCCTTCGGCGGCAGTCCGTTCCCTGGAATGAAGGCGTACGCGTTCATCAAGATTGACCTCGCGTAAGGTACGTCGAGGCGCGGTTAGGTAATCAGCTTCGGGCAGCTCCACACACATCCAATGCTGACGAATCGTATCGTCTCCAGCTCGTACGCTTCTCCACCTCGTCACAGCGGCTGCAACGCGGATTGTCACATCTATCCCTTTTGTTTTTTTCGACCCCTCGGCTCAGCAGGACGGCCATGACTCGCGTCGAAAGGGCCTGCCTGTCGAGGGCATCGGAAGGCACTGACAACGACGAATACGAGGGGTTGAGTCGTGGGCACAGTTAGAGTTGTTGGCGCTGCCTTTTTTTTTCTTTACAGCTTTCACAGCCGTCTTGGGGCTGTATCCCTTGTCCCTAGACATTCATGCTTAAAATCCCTGCTAGGAATGACGGTGGTAACGTTGACGCGGCCCTTCCTCGGCACGTCCCCGGTAAGCACCCGCCATGGAGGCCTTTCGGAGGCGCAGGTCGCCCGACGTGGCTGCGGTAGGGTCGAGAACGCGCTGGGACAGTGAAGGTGGTGAGAACCTTGCACAGCAAGACGATATCCGAAAGCCCATTAGCGCCAGGTAGGTATCTATCTCTACGTACCTAGGTAGGTAGAGTAGAGAAACGCCGTAGTTCCGTGAGAGAAAGAGAAAACACAAAAGTGATAAATGATTCCACGAGGAACGAACCGGGGAAAGTACACAGTACCTATTATTCGGGGTATAATCCTGGTACGCCCGAAAGTACCTAGGTACCTAGGTACCTACCGATGGAGGCTCGTAGACAGGTCAGAGAAAGCGTGCCAGCAAGAAAAACTACCAAATGGATTCATATGTGCTAAAGGTTAGAGGCTCGCGATCATGCCAGACACGTCGGGGAAGGAGAGACGAAAGGAAGAGCAGCAGCAATCATCGGACGGTGGGATATCGTCCTCAGTACGGCATACTACCTACAACGTACAAATCTCAGGCGGTTGGCAATACACCCAAGGGGCAGAGGGACAGGTAAGAGAGTAGACACGGCGAGTAAGGCACTGGTAAACAGTATATTCATACCATTCAGTGGACTGAACCCGGCATGACCTATGAGGAATATGGCATAGGCTTCCTCCTATCTCTCCTTCTCTTCTATTTCTGCCTTTCCCGCCTGATCGGGCTTCGCGGCATTTCCGCGCCCTCCCCTCTTCATCTTCGCCGCGAGCTTCCCCAACAGCGAGCGGAGGCCGGCACTGGGGCCCTCGTCGGCGGCCACGAAGCGCCTGACGATGATGTTGAACATGCCGCCGAAGGCGAGGGCGATGGCGGTCGAGGTGAAGATGATGACGTTGTAGGGCATGCTGAAATCCGGCGTCGGCAGGCTCAGCAGCAGCGTGGTCGTCCGCAGGTTGCTCGTGGCGAGCCGGCTGTTGCTGTTGGACGAGGACGCCGGTCCGGACGGGGACCGCACGAGGGGCGGGTGGGTGATGGTGAGGACGGCGGCCGCGACGTCGAAGCCGCGGTTGGCGTCGGGGGGGTACTCGGTGTAGCGCAGGATGGCCTTTTCGAAGTCGTAGGTGAGAAAGACGGTCGAGGCGGGCGGGATGCGCAGCTTGACCTCGAGCTGGGTGCCGCGCACCCGGTCAAGCGCGGGCCGGTAGTAGATCTCCTGGACGAGGTCGCCCCGGCCGGCCGGGCGGCCGTCGGCGATGCGGGCCTGCAGCGTGTGCAGGTAGATGCGCATGAACCAGGGCAGGGACTCCATGTACACGAATTCGACCTCGGTGTCGGCGCTGGGGTTCGTCAGCATGGTCTGCACGCCTCCCCGCTCAGCACCATGCCCAGTGAAGCTACGCTCGGCATAGAGAAGCGGCGTCTCCGGCGGCAGGACGGGCCCCGTCTCCTGCTGCACGTCCCGCCCGACCTCGGGCAGCAGGATCTCGAAATTGCCCTCAGGCTCGACGTAGTAGCAGCGGGAGCGCCCGTCGGGGTTCTTGACCTCCGCGATGCCGGAGGACATGAACACGCTCCGCGCGTCGGGCACTTCGAGGCAGACCGGGGGAGTGCCCGGGTCGGCCAGGGGACAGGTGCCCTTCATCGGCTTGCCGAAGATCTCGGACAGGCCCCAGTCCTGGTTGGAGCCGTAGTCGGCGGGGAAGCACGTGTCGTCTCGGTGGTAAGGCTTGCTCGTGTCGCACTTGAGCTCCTGCGCCGGCGGCGGGCGGGGGATGGGGTTTCCTGTCCACGCGCACGACAGTTAGCAGACGGGGTAAGGGAGCATAGCACCAGACGCAGCTGGGAGGACCACGAACCCCTCGGCCGCTTGGACCGGTCGATGTCCAGCACCATGTCGATGGTCTGCTCGATCTGCAGCACGCATTCGCCCTCGGCTGGGCATATGGGCCGCACGTCGATGGCCATGCTCTGCCATGAGGCGTCGAACAGCTTGTGGCCGTCCAGCAGGGAGGCGATGCCGGCCTTGCCTTTGCACGGCAGCAGCTTGAGGAACGGCGTCAGGTTCTCGGTGCACACAACCTCGCGAGGCAGGGTCCCGAACAGCAGGTGCATGTTCTCCATCGTCGCGTTGGGGTGGTCGCCCTCGGGCCGGAACGACATCACCGGCCGGGTGGTCCGGGTCTCGTCGATGAAGTTGAGGGAGGCGCAGAACAGGCCGGAGAGCGCGTTCGTCAGGGTCAGCCACTTATGGTCCGCCCTATCCGTGGTACGTTCTTCCGTTAGCTTCCCTCGCAGTTCATATCATTCCGGGGACTCCCAGCAGCGAACTCACTCCTTGTCCGTCTCCGCCTCCAGCCAGGCCCAGAGCTCGACGCCCGTGCCGCCCTCTCGCGCCCCGCCCCAGGGCCTCGCGCCCCAGCTCTCGGCATCCCACCGTCCCAGACTGAAGCGCAGGTGCAGCTCCCGCGTTCCGGCATACTGGAGGATCTGGCCCAGCGACCGGGGGAAAAAGCGGAAGTTCTGCGCCTCGAACGCCGAGAGCGTCGTGTTGGAGCGGAAGTTGAAGCTCGCTAGAAGGGCCGACAGGGGCAGCGGGCGCAGCACCAGCTGCTCGTGGTAGTCCGAAGCCGCGGCGGAGAGGCGAGCGCACAGAAAAAGGAGAGGAGCCAGGAGGATAGAAAACGAGCGCATTTTGTCACCGCGGCGCCTCCATCGAGGCTCCAGACTGCGGACCTGCTCGTCGTTTTGGTGGATGGATCTAGGAAAGTAGGTAAAATAGGTAGTGCTGGAGGGATCCGAGCAGAGAGGTGTTGCGTGTGATTTTAGTGGTTTTAGCGGCACCTGCTTGACACGAGCGCCCACTCAGCGCCTAGCGCCGGAGAGCTTCAGGGGTCCTCGCCGGCGCCACAACGCTGCAGATAGGGGGCGCTGATTGGCCTGAACCTGCCCCCACGTCGGCAGCCTTGCAGCCCCGGCTGAAGATTTATTATTTCTCTGCGTTCTCCCCTTCGCAATCACCGAACAGCACCGAACATCGATCGCGCTGCGTCCGCCCGTACCCGGCCTGCTTTCCATCGATCCAATCCGCTCCGCTCCGCCCCGCGGCCTATATCACGCTTATTACCATGGCGGCAGAGCAGAGAAAGCTGCTCGGTGAGTTCCTCTCCCCGGCTCGATGACACGGACACGCGGTGGAGGCTAACGCGGAGCAGAGCAGCTCATGGGTGGCGGCATCGCCTCCCGCAGCGCGCAGCTCTCCCTCACCGACCCCAAGGCGTGCCGCTCCTACATCGCGGGGACGTGTCCGCACGACCTGTTCACGAACACGAAGCAGGACCTGGGCCCCTGTCCCAAGGTGCACTCGGAGGCGCTCAAGGCCGAGTACGAGGCGCTCTCGTCGTCGGAGAAGGCCAAGTACGGCTTCGACTACGACTACATGCGCGACCTGCAGAAGTACATCGACGAGTGCAACCGGCGCATCGACGCGGCGCAGCGGCGGCTGGAGAAGACGCCCGACGAGATCCGGCAGACCAACGTGCTGCTCAAGGCGATCAGCGACCTGGCCAGCAGCGTGGCCAACGGCCTGGTCGAGGTCGAGATCCTCGGCGAGCTGGACCAGGTCGGCGCCGCCGCCGACGAGTTCTTCCGCGTCAAGCAGGCCATGGCCGCCAAGGCCGAGCGCGAGAAGGAGCTCAAGGCCCTGAGCGACACCAGCGGCCCGTCCGGCCATCAGAAGCTGCAGGTCTGCGACGTCTGCGGCGCCTACCTCAGCCGCCTGGACAACGACCGCCGCCTCGCCGACCACTTCTACGGGAAGATGCACCTCGGCTACGCCCAGATGCGCAAAACCTACGACACCTTCCCCAAGGAGATGCGCTCGCGCGGCGGCGGCCGCTCGCTCATGGACCATCGCGGCGACCGCGGCGGCGACCGGGGCGACCGTGGCGATCGGGGGGACCGGGGTGACCGGGGCGGCGACGACAGGGACGACATGGGCCCGTCGGGGGGGCCGGGCGGCGGCTACGGAGACGGGGGGTGGGGGCGAGGCCCGAGGGGCCCCCGAGGTGGTGGCGGGTATGGACGAGGCGGCAGGGGGTTCAGGGGTCGCTGGTAGTATAGGCGTTGATGCTTCTACTCTGTCGGGCCAATGCCGGTCCCCGCTGCCGGACCGGACCTGCTTGTTGTGCATGGGAGGGGCGTTCTCGGTTGCTTTTATACCTTCGGACGGACGGGTACTGGTGTCAGGGGTCTTCGGGATAAGATGAGATCTATGAAAGCCGAGGTGCCCATGATACGTACCATACAGCATGGGCGCTAGAGGCACTATCGGCTAGACGTATTCTATCGAGCGTGTAAGAGCACATACTTTTTTGAGAATCCTTTTTTTTGTCGAACAATGAGGAGTTTTCTATTCACCAAGTCATGGATCGTTTGCTTTCTCTTGGTAGCTTCTGGCTTATTTCGATACGATATCGAAGGAAGATACCTAGATTCCCTCTGGCATGTGCCGCGCTGTATTGTATTAGGTACTTCTCGTACCCCCTATTCCCAACCCCCCTTTGTAGCTTGGTTTCTTCCCCTCTCCTTTTTTTTCTCGAACCCCTTAAAATAAAATACCAGCCACCCTAGAGTACCCTACTTGGAGCAGTACGCTGTAACCCTCTCCAAGACCCTAGACAGCCTGCCGACCAAAGTCATCCTTTCCAAGACAACAGCATCTGAAAAGAGCAAAAAAGGTAGAAAGGAAGAAAGAAAAAGATCCCAAAGGGAGAAAGCCAACCACCGGTGCCCCACCGCCGCCCGGCGACGATTATTTCGCAGCCTTCGCGTCCATGGCGGCCATCTCCTCGTCCCACCTGCCGATCGGCGAGAGTGGCGACAGCAGCGGCGGCATGGCCTGGGCGTCAGTCGGCTTGTCGGTCGGCTTGTCGGTCGGCTTAGGGTCCTTATTAGTGCTGGCGGTGGGTATGGAGAGGGGAAGAGACGGCGCCGACGGCGTCATGTCGACTCTCTTGCCGCCGGGCAGGGAGGGGAACTCGTCGCGCGAGAGGCCCGGGGGATCGCGGGGCGGCTGCTGGCGGGGTGTCCGTGGTGGGCGGTCGCCCGCATCCCCATTCCGCTGCTGCGCGAAGCCGCCCCCGCGCCCCCGGCCCGCAGCGCCGTTTAAGTTGCCCCGCCCCCGCCCCCGCCCGCGGCCACGGAACCCGCCGGCGCCGGCGCCGTTGCCTTCTGCCTCCTCCTCGGGCGCATTGGCATACCTACTACCCGACAGGCCGAGAGAGGAGGATGCCGCCGTGGCTCCTCGGACGCCGCCGTGTGCGCCGCGGAAACCGCGCCCCGTGCGCTCCTCTTCCCGCAGGCGCTCTTCCTTGCCGGCGTCCCAGCCGCCGCCGTCCTTGAGGCTCATGGCCTTGAGCTTGCGCTCGCGGTTCCGGGCGCGCTCGTCCTCTAGGCGCCGGCGCTCCTCGTCGTTACGCCGACGTCGTTCCTCGTCGGCTGCGCGCCGGCGCCGCGCGTCCTCCATGCCCTTGGCGTAGGCGATCTCGTGGTCGCGCTCGTCGCGCTGGGTCTGCTCGAAGCGTCGCGCCTTCTCGGCGGCCGCTAGCCGCATCGCCTCCATCTTGGCATTCAACTCTTCGTCGGTCGGCTTCGTGCGCGGATTGGCCCCCGACTGCAAGCGCGCCGCCTTGTCCGCCGCCTTGTCCGCCGTCTTATTCGCGATGGTGCCAGCATGGCTGGTCTGCCCGTCGGCGGCCACTGTAGCGGAGGCGGCTTCAGCCGCAGGCGCGTTTTGCGGTGGGCTGTGGCTATTGCCATTGCTTCTGCTTGGCGGTTGCTGGTTCGGCTGTCGGCGCGATGCATGGGCCGGCCGGTTGTGTCGCGACTGGGCTAGCAACCGCGGGGCACTGGGTGGCGTCTGCGCGGTTGTGGTTGTGGTTGTGGTTGTGGTCGGAGCGGTCGCTGTAGAGGGACGGGATTCCTGTCTATCCGTGACGGGCGCTTCAGAAGCAGCAGGAGCAGCAGCAGGAGCAGCAGCAGGAGCAGCAGCAGGAGCAGCAGCAGAAGCAGCAGGAGAAGCAGAAGCGTCAGCAGCAGGAGCAGGAGGCGGATATGAAGCCGTCACGTCAGTAACCTCGACGGCGACAGGCTCGAAGTCATCGGCGAAGAGGTCGTCGTCTGTCCGTCCACCAAACTGGTCATCCATGGCGTATCGATGGGCGCAAGCTACGAAATATTGATAATGATGGGATGAAGAACAATAGGATTGTTAAGTGTGCTGGCGACAAGTCCCTCGCTCGTCTAGGGAATCCCTCGAATGAGGGGTTGGTTATACATGGTGTGTGGAGTTGTGGGAAATGTGCGGTGGCAGGTGGCACAGCAGTTCTGCCAGCTGGCACTCTGGACCCCTCATCCATGCACGATGTGCCGCCTTGCGCCCAAAGCCATCACCATAAAGTTGAAGTCATCATGAACTTCAAACATTGTCGTGATCTCCACCTTAGGTAGCTACAATAGATGGCACACAAAACATGTGCTAGCTTACATTTTATTTTTGGCTGCGGACCCTCCTCATGCAGCCGCCTATTCCAGCTTTTGAATTAGCGGCACAAGGCTGCGGATGAAGACGGACAAAGTGCATGGCTCATTGCTTCTAGGGACCCTATTCGGTCAGCTGCGCCTAACCATCCAGCATATCCAATCTGATTCTAGACCACCTTCACTTGGTTGTTCAATTTTTCATTCTTTAGAGCTCCAAACATCCGTTTTGGAGATACAAAACGAAGACCTGGAGATAAACCTCTGGATCTAGCGCATCAAGAGCCGCTTCATCGCAGAGTTAGATCTCTGTTCTAGCATCAACCACTGTCTAAACAGTGTTGTCAGTGTTGTGCCAAGTCAAGCATCTAAGCGAGATGGCGACGTCCGCTTTTAAGGGAGCTCGCCGTGAAGTGGGCAGACTCACATAAAGAAGCTCAAGCAACTGTAGGGGGATTACTACAGTCCTTATACTGATATCACGCGTAACTGTTATAGCATCAAACTATCATGAACCATTAATACTAGTGAGGACGTTGCTTCTGAAGCCAAGAGAAAAGTATCACAGCTCAAAGACGCCCAACGGAGGTAATACCTCAGTGACTGGGAGCCGGAGCAGGTTCGGCTTTCTGAGTAACAACAACTGTTGTTATACTAACCAGGAGACCCGATTATAGGCTCACCCTTGGGCTTACCAGTCCATTCAGCACAGCTATCACCACAATTTCCACCCTCTCCCAAGTCCTCTACATACTACAAAGCCCTCATTAATTTGAAACATACCAAGAGGTAAGTACAGATATTTAAAACCCTAGTACCCTGAGTTTTCCATTATCACACTTATCGAATGTGACAAGGGCTTGATCTGGGTTTGGAACAGGCAATATATTGAGCTGCTCCTTCAGTTGCTTCATCTATCTACAGATAAGTCCCTAGGTAGCCTCCCCTTACTCAAAGCTCTAGAGGCAGCTTGAACAGCTTGATGGCGTTGGTGCGCGCAACGGCCTCCTTCTGCTGCGTTGGCAGGTCGACGCCCTTCCACCAGTCCTGCGCCACCTTGATCTGATCGTACGGATAGTCTGCGTCCCGGCTTTCCTGTCAGCAGGCCAACAGTTATCCGGCGGAGTCGGCTAATAGCAATAGCAAGCACGTACCTATGGAGAACAGACAGCGCTCCGTTCCGAGCTCGCCGATGCAGAACTTGAGCCCCTGCGTGGAGAAGAAGCCGGAGGTGGTGACTGACACGTTGTGCGTGAAGTAGTAGCGGTAGTCGTGGCGCGACGGCCGCGTGGCGCGCTTGACCGGCTTGTTGTACCAGTGGTCCGCCCGCACGAGGTTGAAGGGGACGCCCTCGCCCAGGTGGCCCGCTACGACCTGCACGCGTGGGAAGCGGTCGAAGACGCCGCTGGAGCACAGCGCGTACAGGTGAAAGCTCAGGTCCAGGTGGAACTGAACGCCCGCGCCCAGGAGGTGCTTCCGCGGCGCGTACTTGCCGGCCGGCTCGGCCAAGTCTGGCCCCGTCGCGTACCGCGGGTGCAGGTAGACCGGCACGTCGAGCTCCTGCACCGCCTCCCAGAAGGCGTCGTAGGCCGGCTCGTCGTAGTAGCGTTTCCCATCGCCGGCCACGGTCTGGAAGTCGTTGAGGATGGCCCCGAACATGCCCAGCTCGCGCACGGCCCGCCGCAGCTCCGCCGCGGCGCCCGCGGCGTCGTGCATCGACAGACTGGCCAGCGCACCGAAGCGCGCCGGGTTCTTGGCCGCCTCGCCCGCCAGCCAGTCGTTTGCCCCGCGTGCGATGGCCGCCGCCGCGTCCGCGTCGGCCTCCCCCTGCGGGCCCGGCGATGTCAGCGACAGCAGCATGTACTCCACGCCCTCTGCGTCCATCTGCGCCAGCCGGGTCTCGTGGATATCCAGCAGCGCCGCCGTCAGCGGGTGGCTCGCGCTGGCGATGTCCTGCCCCGCCGTCCCGTACGCCGGCGCGTACAGCGCCGCGTCCCGGCCTTGCCGTGCTACGCCGGCCGGGTCCAGCACCGCCTCCTCGATAGCGATCGTGCCTCTGGGAGCCATAGGTGCTGTTCGTTGCGCTGCTGGATGGTCTTGGATGAAGCGTTTGTGTCTATGTTGTTATTATGAGGCCGCGATTCTCAGTGCTACGAATAGGGGCACCGCCCCGTCAAGTATAGTAGGATAGGTATCCAATGGAATACCTGTTGCTATTACATCAGCAGGCAGATATACAGGCATGCAAGCGGGCAGGCGGGTGGGTAGACAGACGCACGCACAGGCAGGAGTGTGCAGGCTGAACGGGTAGCGGCTGAGGCGACGCGGGAATGAAAGGGGAGCCGCGTCTGCTTGGCTACCGGCCTGCATTCTCTCCTCTCTCCTCTCCCCTCTCCCCTCTCCCCTCTCCCCTCTTCCTTCTACCCCCCTTCTCCCCCCTTCCTTCTCCCCTCTCCTCGTGAGGCACGGGGCTACCTCGGATACATACATCCGACCGCAAGCACGGCAGCATAGTCAACGGCCTCGTGGCTTTTGACACTGGTGAGGCTATTGCTTTCCTCGAGGCGGGATACCTTCGGCAATCCCATTCTCCAAAGTGGCATCATTTGCGGGGAGAGTGCGGACTTACCTAGTAGGTTCAAGGCGTAGGGGAATGGATGGGCATACACAGTCTACGTAGGCGTGAATTGATCGAGAACGCAAGCATACGCGGTCACGAGAAGGACTTGACGATGAATGCCAATATTGATGGTGCTGCGGAAAATAGACCGTTAGACGCAATGAAACCTAGATATCTGAGAAAGACGCCTGCTGCGGAGCCGACCGATACAGAAACTGCCCAGTTACCCCTCCTAAGCGTCGTCCACCTTGATGATGACGCTCTTGGTCTCGAGGAAATTGTCCAGCGAGTGCAGCCAACCCTCGCGGCCCTGGCCGGACACCTTGTAGCCGCCGAAGGGCATGTCGCGGCCCGTGGAGGGGCTGGTGCAGTTGACGCCGACGGTGCCGCTCTCGAGCCGCTGCGCCACGCGCATGGCCCGCGAGACGTCCCGCGTGTACACGGAGGCGTACAAGCCGAACTCGGTGTCGTTTGCCTTGGCGATGACCTCCTCCTCCGTCTCGAAAGTGTTGATGTTGACGACGGGGCCGAACACTTCCTCCTTCATGATGCGCGCCTGCTCGGGCGTGTCGAGGAACACGGTCGGCTCGACGAAGAAGCCGTTGGTCTGCTCGAGGGTGCCCTTGCCGCCCAGGGCTAGCGAGCCCGTCTGCTTGCCCTCCTCGATGAAGGCCAAGACGTTCTTGTACTGCACTTCATCGGCCTGCGGGCCGTGGTCGACCCCGTTCTCGAGCGGGTTGCCCGGCTTCACGTTGGCGAACGTCTTGAGGAAGGTGTCGGTGAAGGCCTGCGCGATGTTCTTGTGCACGTACACGCGCGAGTTGGCCATGCACACCTGGCCGCTGTTCCACTGGATGCTGTGGGACGTCTCCCGCACCGCGCGCTCCAGGTCGGCATCGTCGAACACGATGGCCGGCGACTTGCCGCCCAGCTCGAGGATGACCTTCTTGAGGTTCGACTTGGCCGCCATCTCCTGGATCAGCCGCCCCGTGCGTCCGCTGCCCGTGAAGCTGAGCGCCCGCACGTCCATGTGGCGCGCCAGCACGGCGCCGCTGGGCACGCCGTGGCCGCAGAGCACGTTGAAGACGCCCTTGGGGAAGCCGGCCTCGGCGATCAGCTCGGCCACGCGCGCGGCGGCCAGGGGGGCCTTCTCGCTGGACTTGAGCACCACCGTATTGCCGGCCACCAGCGCGGGTGCCGTCTTGCTGCCGAAGAAGAGGAGGGGCACGTTCCAGGGGATGATGGCGGCCACCACGCCGTAGGGCTGCCGCAGCGTGAAGGTGACGTGGCCCGGCGTGTGCACGCTGGCCTGGCCCTGGATCTGCGGCCACGCCTCGGCGTAGTGGTCATAGTGCGACGCCGCTCCCAACGCGTCGATGTACTGGTCCACCGGCCGACCCATGGAGACGGCCTCCAGCTCTGCCAGTTCCTTGTTGTGCTCGCGGAGGAGCTGGGCCAGCCGCTTCAGGTACGATCCGCGCTTGGCCGGGTCCAGAGCCGACCACGCCGGGAACGCCGCCTTGGCAGCCGCTACCGCCGCGTTGGCGTCGTCCTCGCTAGCCTCGGGTACTATGCGGCGGGCGTGTCAGCAGATCGGCCTGGAACGAGGTGAACCAGGTACCCCCGAGAGGCATGTGAAAGGCAGTGGAGGGGACGCACCATCGGCGACCTTCTCGCGCGTTGCCGGGCTGTATAGAGGGAACGTCCGCTTGTCAGAGGCTTCAACGAGCTAGGCGAGTGGCACGGATCAGTAAAAGTAGAGCGAGACGAAACGGAGAACAAAGTGAGAGAAGCCCGTCTGGCTGGCTTACCTCGCCATCGATGAGCATCCGAGGCTGGAACTTGATCGTCGACATCGTGGAATTATTGGGGGCCGTCGGGTCGAAGGTATCTGTGATTTGTTGCTGCGCGCGTTACGGAGCAGCAGTGGCTCGCCTCCAGTTGTGCGAAGGGAGGAGATAGTGCAAATGTGAGGAGGCGAGTCGAAGAGTATGAAGGAGGAACGGTCGGCCGGTTGGTCGGTGGATAAGTTGGTCGATCGGTTGGTGCATATGTAGGTACGTAGGTAGGTAGATCGGACGAGGGGGTGATATAGATACGGACTGGGCTGGGCTGTGTTATACTAATACTCTGCACTAGCATCACCTACTAGACGGTGTTATAATAGGCGAGCAGTAGCAGCCCCAGTAATTAGTGGGTTCATCCTCTTCAGTATTATAGGCAGGACACCTACCGAGTAGCAGGCAGAAGCATGGAAGAGTGGTGGCAGAATAAGTCCATAATCTGGAACCCATCTGCAGTGGCCTCTAGTCATCGTGCCTTAGGTCCCGAACCGGGACCACAACGCCGCGCCACTCGCATCGTCGATATCCCTGTATTAGGTGCTATTTTTTCACTGATGAATCGCAAAACACCCACGGTACGGGCCCGAGGGCGCTCCATTTCCCTACAGGGACATGATATTACCTAGCTACGTGTCTTACCTGCCTAAGAAGGAAGGGAGCCGTCGGACGCAGACATGCGTGCTGCCGCTCACTTTTGCTTAGATTACTAAACGCCCTTGTGCGTCTCGGCATCCAACCGGGCGGGAAGAAGAATGGAAGAAGGACAGCCGCTGGGAAACGGAGGATTGGGGATATGTGCCTGAATGGTAGCTTCCCCGGATAAGTTGCCAAGCTCCGCCAAAGAACCATCGGACAACGGATGATCGACTCATTCCGAGATGGCCCGCCATCGATCACGATGGCTCGCGACGAGCCGTGGCGGGCGTGCGGGCGAGCGCCCCGAGAAGAGCCACGAGGATCGAGAGGCAAGCCACGAGCGGGTGGAGAGCACAGGTAGAGCAATGAGGGGTCGTTATGTGAGGGGCCGGGCGACGATGGGGGCGCAGGACTAACGATTTTCCCTTTATCAACGGGGTGTTCCATCCTTCCAGATCATCATCTTTGTCTGTTTCCATGGTCACCTGACGATAGACGACCATGCGGAGTACGGGGTGCAGTGTCTGCGACAGGCAGAGAGGGAGAGGGGCCCGAGGAGACGCCGTTCTCGTCGACGGGCTTGCTGACCATGGAGTACAGAGTAAGCTTGTGGTCGAGACTTTGCTGAGACCCCATTGAGACTGCGCGTGCGACTCCGTTGCGTCTCCATTGCGTCTCCATCCTACTGCGTCGTCCTCCTTGTCTCCGTCTTGTTTTCTCGTCGACTGGTTTCGTGAGACCATTCAGCTCGTGCCGTGCCGGCGGGGCTGCCCCCGTCACGAAAGCCCAATCAACGAGCGACCGTTGGCGATCTGTTGCGCCAAGGTAGCAGAGGCGGGGATAAGTGGGAATGGGGGTCACCATCTGGGGGACGTCCATAGATGGTGGGATGAACTCCACACGCCCAGACTCCAGTCCCAGTCTCTTGCTCTTGGCCGAGCCTCTTAACGCCGACCTTGCCTGACCTCGCCGAGCTTGTCCCGGCCTCGCCTGCACCACTTGTAGGTAGTAGCGCTAGCCTTGCCGAGAAGAGCAAAATATAACGAAGGGTCTGGAGTTCGGGCGAGTGGGTGGAAGTGGAAACCTGGTGGGCCGCCCGGTGGCTGAAGTGCACCGGCACCCCTGCGTCCCGCTCCACTTTGAATCGAGCGCGTCGCTGTCTCTTTCCCCGTCTCCGTCCGTCCCCGTCTCTGTCTCTGTCTCTGGGTAGATGGACGTCTGATCCTCTTTCGCCTATTCTGTCTTTTCCCCTGCCTCGCGCCTCTTCCCGGGTACGTGCCTGGCCACCTTCACTCCCATACCTGGCGGCTCAGATAATGGCTAAGTAGAGGGACTGCTGGTTAGCGAGGCGACTAGGTGGGGTATCCATCCTTCTCTTCCCCGCTCTGATCCCTGCTTGTCCCATCGCATTCTTTTCGGGCTTCTTGGAAGGTGTTAGTGGACGATTGGTAACCGCTGATCCAGGTGGTCCTGGCGTGGCCCCCTCAGGGGCTGGCCATCTAGATCAGCCAAACAGAGGCCGCGGGGCCCAGTCGACAGGGGCCTCCCTCGCCTCCTCCCCTTCTCCTCTCCGTCATCAGAAAGACGCCACGACACCAAGACACCGAGCGGAGCGTGCGGAGGACGCCGTGACCGCGTATTGGCCCACTGCTTCTGCCCTGCTGAGCGCTCGTCAAGTGGAGACCGTTGTACGAGGAAAGGGGGCCAGAAGAAGAGGAAGAAAAAGTTGGGGCCGGACTGCAAGACTGGCGCTCGTTCGCGGGCGCCACCCCCGCAGACCCACGTTCTTCCCCGACCTTGTGCTCCCCCTCCATTCGTCGGCAGTTGCAACGGGGCCACCGTGGACACCGAGACGACGCCGACATTACTGCGGCGGACCCGCCAATGCGGAGAGAGGATACTAACAGTGGCTAAGAGCGGCTTCCAACTACTCCGTACTCTGTGTCCCCGACCACACCTCAAACAGCCTAGAGATCCGATTCAAGCAGCCTCTCGCACTAGTGTCACACGGGTTCTCCGCAGCGAACCCAGCCTGCCACTCACCCCGGGGCCCCGTACCGGCGCCGTGGTCGTCTGACGAAAGGCTGACTGACAACTACTAGCGAATCGCGCCCGCTAGTCGGTCCAGCCCAGTCGCCTCGGCGTCCCCACCGCCGTTCTTCTCCTCTCCGGGGCGAGAGGGCAACATAGAGGAATGATAGATACTTAGTGAGCCGTTGGACTCGACAGCGATCCCGATACCCGACCGGCCGATGCTCCCTTCTCAGTCTTGATGCGTTGCGGCCTGCGGTCCCATCTCTCATCGCCTCTGGCCGGCCGTCTCTGGCGGATTCTGATCCTCTTGCCCCCGGTTGATGGCCGCTTGGCATTCTCGTACACCCCGATCGCCTACCTTAGTTAGTAATACGCACGATGCCGACGTCCCCGCAGGAGGGCACGGAGAGGGCGGGGAAGCGGCGTGCCCCGATGAGCTGCGACCGGTGTAAGAGCCGCAAGACCAAGGTGAGCACAGGCCGTCGGGAGGGGGGGGAGAGACAAGATGAGGTCGCTGGCTGACTGACCGTCCCAAACAGTGTGTTGATCCAGGTATGTGTGATGTGCTACAGGCACGCCCACTCACGTACATGTCTGTGAATTGCCTTATGCGAACCGGCATGAACTGAGACGCGACTGACTGGGTGGTTCAGTCCCCGGGCCATGCCAGTTCTGCGCCAGCATCGGCGCCGCCTGCCACCTGGACCCGTCACGGCGAAGGCAGCGGCCTTACTACCACGTCTCGGAGGAGGAGTTCCGCTACATGACCAAGGCGCTGGAGCATTTCCTGCCCAACGTCGACCTCAACCTGCAGTCCCTGAGGGAGGTTGTGCGCTCCTTCGATGTTGTTACCGATGGGATGCCCGGCCTGTCCATGTCCGTGGGAGACCAGTCTCGCCAGGTGCAGTCGCAGTCACAGGCACAGTCACAGACGCAGTCACAGGCACAGTTGCAATTGCAACTGCAGCCCCAGTCTTCTCTGTCCCTGTCCCAACCCGGCGCAGCGGCTGCCCTTAGTGTCCCGCCGGTGTCCGCCGAGCAGACGGGGGACTCGATCGTGGTCAAGGACGGGGTGGTACAGACGCCCACGCCACCACCGAGTGCGTCTGACGCGGGCTCGGGAGCGGGCACGGCGGGCACGGCGGTGACCATCGAGGAGATCGACGAGCTGCACGGCGAGCTGGGCTGGATGAGGGTCGACGCGCGAGGAACCTACCGTACGTGCTTTTCTCCTCCCAGCCACCTCCCAAGTATGCCGACGAACTATGACTAACGCATGCCCCTCAGGACACGTGGGCGCCGACTCGGGCTATGGCTTCAACGCGGCAGTGCGGTCGCTCAAGCAGCGGCGCACGTCGGAGGCGTCTAAGACCGAGCTGGTGCCACCCTTCACCGTGGCGCCCCCTTACCCCCCCGCCACGCCCGAATCGTCCATCATGGGCATGGGCATAGGCATGAGCGCGACGCACCAGATCTTCCTCCCGCGGCGCGACCTCTGCAACCGCTGCGTGTCGCGCTTCTTTAGCGACATCCAGAGCATCTACTGGTTCTTCTCCGCCGAGCGCTTCTACACCACGCTGGACCGCATCTACGCGGGCGACCCCACCAGCGCCACGCCGTCCATGCTCTGCTCGCTGTACGCCATCCTAGCGCTGACGTCGGAGAGCGAGGCGCAGGCTGACCGGCTGGACTCGGGCTGCACGCCGGGGGCCAAGTATCTCTCTCTGGCGAAAGCCCTAGTGCCCGCGCTGTACGACGAGGCCGACGTCGACGGCATCCGGGCGCTGTGCTTACTGGTGCGTATTGATTCTCGTCGTCTTTCCCAAGCGCCGTAGTTTGGCCTCTTCCCGACCCCGGAGGCTCTGACTGACGCTGCGGAACCAAAATAGGGCCTCGCCCTTCAAAGCTCCATGTGCAGCAACACGGCGTACATCTACATCGGGTCAGCAGCGCGCATCGCCTTCACGTTGGGGCTGCATCTGGAGAGGACGATCGAGTCGCGCTCGTGTCTGCAGCGCCAGATCGACCTGCGCGTCTTCTCGACGCTGTACCTGCTCGATCTCGACGTAGCCCTGTGTTACGGCAACCCAGCCGCGCTCAACGAAGACAACACGACGGGACGGCTGTCCGATCTCTCCGAGCAGGTATGTATCTCTCCTCGCCCAGAATCAGAAGGAGAGAGAGGAAGAGGAAGAGACAGGTGTTAAGTACTGACAACAGCCCCCACCGGGCCATCCGTACGCCAAGATCCTCAGCCCGGGCTCCAACATGCCGCTGGACTATCTTACCGTGTCGTGCAAGCTCGCCCACCTCAAGCGACGCCTCATCCGGCTGCTGTACAGCAAGCCCCCCTCGTCCGCCTCAGCCCCGATCTCCGCCTCCTCGGCTTCGTCATGCGCCGCCTCGTCCTCCTCCAGCCCTCCGGCATCGGGCAGCGTTGGAGGCGGCACAGGCAGTTCTGCGGCCGACACCGGCAGCGTCGGAGGAAATGCCGGCCATGGTGGCAACGGCAGCGGCAGCAAGCAGCCCGCCCGGTCGATCTCGACAGTGGCCGAGGTTCTGGCGGCGCTGCGGGCGTGGCACGGGTCGATCCCGCCTCACCTGCGCGATCCGGCGCAGGCGGCGTCGTTCCACCAGCGCTCGGTGGCGGTGCTGCACCTGCGGTACTGGAGCGCCGCCGTGTTTGCTACGCGGCCCTTTCTGCTCTACACCGTGCTGCACGCGGACGATCTGGCGAGCCCGGCCAAGTTCGCGCCGGGCAAGCGGGCCTCGTTCGAGTCGCTGGCCGAGCAGTGTATCGAAGCGGCGGCGCAGTCGCTGGGCGTGCTGCGCTATATGCTGAGCGCGGGCCTCCTCAGCAGCCTCGTGACGCTGGACACCGCCTGCGTGCTGGAGAACCTGCAGGTGTTCCTGCTAGGCATCGCCCGGGGCCAGCAGGGCCGGGCCGACGACGTGCGCACGTGCCTGCGCGTATTGCAGGGTATGGAGCCCGTCTTCTGGACGCGCCACGCTCTCACCGAGGTCATGGCCCAGCTGGACGAGAACGGGCTGCTCAACGGGGAGCACGGCTTCAGCCCCTCCGGCGCGGGGGAGACACCCGGCCATTTCTTCCTCGACATCGGGCAGCAGCACGACCTGTATGTCTTCTTTTTCTCTTTCCCCCCTCCCGGGTGTCTCCTTGTTTTTCTATTCTACTGATTATTGACGTTGTGGTCGCAGCGGGCCCGCCATGATGGACGCCTACCTGCCAGATCTGCAGGACCCGTTTTTTGCCATGGCCGACCGGCCGACGCCTCTGCTCGGCACCGGCGGATTCCAGGAGGGCATGGTCTCGGGCAACGACGGCATCTCGCTGTGAGGGAAACTGTCGGAGGAGCGCTTGTCGGTTTTGCTTAATTCTCATATGGAGGTAATCCTCGGACGGGAGGAGGGAGGGGAAAAGGGGCTTTCCGGATGGGTTTCCGGCGGGATTTGGGGTGTAGGCAGGCTGCCTGGTCATCTACTTAGATGCGAACCTGCTACTATCCAAGAGCTAGGTAGGCACTTGTAATGGCAAAATGGAATGAGGCTTGATTTGGCTTTGAACAGGGGCACGCCTCCATCTCAGGAGGGTCATATTAAAAGCTTTTGGAACAGATACGCTCATGCAAAAAAAAGGAGACCGGAGGGCAAGCAGGTAGAAAGGAAGTAGCGTTGCTGGGAGTCCCGTGCCCATGACGCACCTCTGTCGTAATACAGCCCCGCTTTTCGCCATGCGGCCCTATAGGCAGTCACGAGAGAGCACTATCCGCCCGAATGTTCCACCAAAACAATGCTACAACAACTCGAGCTTCCTTTCATTCTGCCCTTCTCTCGCCACCTACCTGCTACTACCTACTACCAGATAAGCCTACGCAGGTGCTTCACTCCCTCTACGCAGCAGCCGTGACGGACGCGGCGGGGGCAGGCGCGGCGGCGACGTCGGCCGAGGAAGTCCCAGCAGCCGAGGCGACGACCTTGGCGAAAGTCTCGTCGAACACCTCCTCGGCGTGTTTCTCAGCGTCGAAAGTGTGGATCCAGTCCTCGCGTGGGAAGCCGATGCTGGACGGGTCCTCCTTGACCTTGGTCCAGTCCGTCTTGTGCCACATGTCGCGCGTCGTCTCGCCCGTCTTCTGCACCGCCTTGACGCGGTCGTACCTTTTTTTCAATCGTCAGCCAGTCTGATCAAGAAGGGAGGGGGAGAGGAGGAACGCATACCGAATATCCTGGTGCGTGCGCACGGCGGCGGGCACGTTGGCCTTGCCGGCGCGACGCAGACACACGGCCAGCGTGGCGCCGTCCTCCATGGCCTGAGTGGCGCCCTGGGCGCTGGTGGGCAGGAAGGGGTGGGCGGCGTCGCCCAGCAGCACGATGCGGCCCTTGTCGCTGGTCCAGGTGGGCAAGGGGTCGCGGTACACCAGCTTCCAGTCCACCAGCGACGGCGTCTTCTCCACAATGGCGCGGCAGATCGGGTCCCAGCCCTCGAGCACCTTGTACACGTCCTCCAACCGGCCGGGGAAGGACCACGACTCGTCGATGTCGTGCTCGTCGCGGTGCGTCAGCACCCAGCAGCAGTCGCTGCCGCCCTTGATCGTGCTGAACAAAAAGTGCACGTCCGGCCCGATCCAGCCGTTGAAGCTGTCGCCGTTCTCGCAGAACTCGCGCGTGCGCGGGTCGCGGATCATGTCCGTGTTGGGGAACCACGCCCGCCACACCGCGTATCCGCTGCTCTTGGGCCGGTCCACGTATCCCAGCACCAGCGTGCGCGCCTTGGACCGCACCCCGTCCGCGCCCACGACCAGGTCGGCCACCACCTGTTCTTCGTCAGCCTCGCTCCACTCGCTAGGGATCGGGGGGTGGGCGAAAGAAGCGAGCGCAGCGAGAGAATAAGAAGGCGAGCGTTGTGAGGACCAGAGGTGGTGAGGGAAAGAAGAAAGGGAGAGCCGTGGAAAGAATCGAGGAGGGAAGGAGAGGAAGCGAGCGCAGCGAGGACAGAAAGCGAGGAGAAAAAACGGACCTTCTCGCCGCTCTTGAGCACAATGCCGGCGCGGCCGTCCTCCTCCCAGTACTGCTCGACGTACTGGCCGAGGTGGATGGGAATGCCCAGCTCGTCGCGCGCGTACTCGAACACGATCTGATGCAGCTCGCCGCGGTGGCCGTTGAACACGGGAGCGTCCGCGGGCGGCGACGGCGTCTTCTGGTGGAAAACGACCTCGCCGGTGTCCCACTTGTGGATGCGGAAGCCGTACTCGGTCAGGTCGATGCTGACCGCGCGCAGCCGCTTCGCCACCGTCCCCGGGCTGGAGTCGTCGGCGCCGGCCCAGCGGTGGAAGATGCGGCCCGCGTTGGAGCCGAAGGAGATGATGTCGCCCAGCACCTTCAGCTCCGGGAAGGACTCGTAGATCTCCACATCGTGGCCCTGCCGGTGGCACTCGATCGCCGCCGTCAGCCCGCCGAAGCCGGCCCCGACCACTACCACCTTGATGCCCGTCTTGGACTTGGGCATGGCTCGTATCCTATCGGGGCGGGCTTGCTTTCTGTACTACCAGACGGATACTGACAGGCCCTCCAGCCGTGGAGCGCGCACGTTATGGTTATGTGTATACGTCAGGGGTTGGCGGGCGGGATGGCTTGTTGACTTGTTGGCTTGTTGGTTGACTGGGTATTAGTTGGTTGGCCGGATCGACAGCTAGGATGGAGGGCAGGTGGACAGAGCGAGGGTTGGCAGCGGGATCGCCTACTATACGTTCCCGCGCTCTGTCGGCCGATATATTGGCTCCGGCCGGGCGGGGGTTGGCCCTGGGGTAGGCCCCGAGGCGAGTTGTGCCGGCCGGCGATATCCACGTCCCGCCCTCGCCACAGCGGTGGGGGGAGGGGTGCCCTGAATCATCTGATGCGGAATTCGGCTCTTGGGGATAAAGCAAGGAGTCACAGCAGTACGTCCTGCACCCAAGACCTGAAATCAGCGTAAGGTCCCGATAGGAACTAACACCGATGGAAATCCTCATAGGTACCGACCGATTACCAACTCAACCTCCAAGTCTCGGGGAAAAGACGACCTGAGGACTCCGACTTTCCGACTCTCCGTGGCCATTGCTCAGCTCGTCCTCTCGTCCCGACTTGCTGCCCCCGATACTCCCCCCACCCTACCACCCACACGCATCCATCCATCCTAGAGCTTCCCCTCCCGCACCGTGCTCCTCCCCCGCACCCGCGCCCACAGCAAGTACCCAAGTACCTCGTCCAAGCGAAGAGACAGCGGCTAAAGGCAGTGCAGAGGGTCGGATCCATTCGCCCGAGCCCAAAGGAAAGTTACGCTACCTAAGGTGCAGGTAATAAGTGTGTACGAAGTACTCGAGACCCTAATAACAATATCAGGCGGGCTGGTAGTATTACAACCTCCTCCTTCGTCTTCCCTGCCGTTAATAAGCTAACAACCAACCACTCAAGATCATACAGTCTGAGTACCTATACCTAATTTACCGGGGCTATCCGAATCGGGTAATTTTCTGTGTCTTTCAGTTCCTCCCCCCTATTGCCACTCACTGCCACTCACTGCCACTCACTACCTACCTACCTACCTACCTACCTACCCAAAAAAGGGGTAAAAGGGGGCAGCCACGATGACATCGCATCCCGAGTACAACGACAAGACGACGGCCACGGAGGTGGCGGCGGCGTTTAGCGACGAGATCAGGGGTCGAGTGGGTGAGTACTAGCACAATCACTCCCGAGTATTACTAGTCCATAGGCTTATGTGCCACTCCCCTTTCTAGTCGTTATTACTGGCGTCAGTCCCGCCAGCATCGGCTACACCACGGCGCTGGCGGTAGCCTCGCAGGCGCCGGCGACGTTGATCCTGGCGTCGCGCACGCAGGCGAAGCTGGAGCAAGTGGCGGCGGACATCGCGCAAAAATACCCGCCTAGCCGGGGGCCGGGGGCTGTGGCGGTGGTGCTGCTGGACCTGTCGTCGGCGGAGTCGGTGCGGGCGGCGGCGGCGCAGATCGGCAGGCTGGTGGACCGCGTGGATGTGTTGATCAACAACGCAGGCGTCAACCCGGTCGAGCGGCTGCCGCTGCGCACCCCCGGCGGCACCACCGTGGATACCCAGTTCTTCACCAACCACCTTGGCGTCTTCCTGTTCACCTCCCTGCTCCTACCGCAGCTGCGCGCCGCCGCCAAGGCCAATGCCGGCAGCGATAAAAAGCGCAGAGGCGCCGTGCGCGTGGTCAATCTGACCAGCCAGGGCCACCGCCTCAGCCCCGTGCGCTTTAGCGACTACGCGTTCGAGCGGCCCACGTTTGACGAGTCCCTGCCGGCGGACGAGCGGCCCGGCGATGGGCTGCCACCCTTCATGCTCCGCGAAGTCGACGGCTACCCCGGCTTCTTGGGCTACGGGCAGAGCAAGTCGGCCAACATCCTGCACGCGACGGAGCTCTCGCGGCGGTTGCACCGGCGGAGCGACCAGGACGATGACGTGCTAGGCCTATCGGTGCACCCGGGCACCATCGCTACGGAGTTGTCGCGAGCGCTGGACCCGGAGGGTCGCGAGACGATCAACAAGACGGCGCCGAAGGGCGTGTGGAAGACGCAGGACGAGGGCGCCGCCACCACGCTGGTGGCCGCATTCGACCCGAAGCTGGGAGAGGCCGGCGTGGGGGAAGCCTCCGTCGGCTACCTGTACGACTGCCAGCTGCGCGACGACATGGTGGCGCCGCACGCGTCCAGTGCCGAGGCCGCGCGCCGGCTGTGGGAGGAGAGCGAGCGCATGCTGCAGATCTCGCTGGGGCTGTAGCTAGGAAGTGGAGTGGAGGGCTAGGTAGTACTCCTGAAAATACAGAATGGTTGGTGTTGACTCGTGCTCCCGATACGGCAATGCACATGATCCCCTCGTCTTCCCTTCTTCTCATCCCCCCCACCCCAAAAAAAACCCACAAACGCTTACATGTCCTCATGGAGAGTCTCGCATAATGCATAATCAACGTACTATTACTACCTACGTAGGTAGGGAACCGTCCGTCCATCTTCCTCCTCTCGCCTGTCTAGGTACCTACCCACTACCTGTACCTATCTGACCTCATCCGCCTTCTAACTTTCCAGATCGGAAGCATCCCCTCACCGCACCACCTTCATGCGCACCTGGCCGTCGGCGCCGATGACGGGCTCCTCGACGAAGTTGCGCTTCTGCTGCTGGTAGAAGGTGCTCATGCGGTACTTGCTCTCGCCGTCGAGGGGCTTGAGGTCGAGCAGGGCCTGGGCGCCCTCGCGCAGGACGGTCTGGCGCAGTTGCTCGGTGCGCGGCAGGATGTCACAGAGGAAGGGCTGGGGGCGCATGTTCAGCCCGTTGGTGAAGGCGAAGATGTCGACGGGGATCTCGGCGCCGTCGGGCCCGCGCTTCTTGCGGATGTCGAAGGCCCACAGCAGGCGGGTGACGGTGATCCAGACGCCCTGCTCGGCCAGCGCCTGGCCGCTGCACACGCGGCGGCCCCAGCCGAAGGTCATGTAGCCGCGCTCGCCGGGGAAGGGCCGGCGGTGCTCGCTGCCGTCCAGGAAGCGCTCGGGCAGGAAGCGGTCGGGGTCGGGGAACTCGCGCTCGTTGTGGTGGATGGCCCAGACGTTGCCCTGTACCCAGGAGCCGGCGGGGATCAGCCAGCCGTTGTAGCTGTCGTCCTGGGTGGGCGAGTGCGGCTGGCCGCCGATGATGGCCACGGAGCGCCAGCGCAGAACCTCCTTGACGAACGCGTTGACGTAGGGCAGGTCGGCCTGGTCGTCGAAGCCGGGCGAGCGGTCGCGGCCGATGACGCGGTCCAGCTCCTCCTGGGCCTTGAGCATGGGCTCGCGGAACGCGCAGCAGGCCAGGATGAAGGTGATGAGCGTGCTGCTGGACGTGTCCGAGCCGGCGCCGAAGAGGTTGCCGGTCAGGGCCGACAGCTCCTCGCGCGGCAGGTTGTACTTCTTGGCCTCGGCGAAGAGCGTCTCGACGTAGGGGGTGGGGATGCCGACCTTCTCCTGGGCGGTCTTGGCCGCCTGCTGCTCCAGGGCCTCCTCAGCCAGGGTGTAGAAGAAGTAGTGGCCGCCGCGCTGGCCGCGGTTGCCGATGCCCTTCATCCAGGGCGACCAGCGGGGGAACTTGGCCAGGATAGGGAAGGTCTCCATCAGCATGGGGAAGGTCTTGCCGGGCACGTTGAGGTCGGCGGCCAGCTGCATGAGGGCGATGACCTCGGTGATGATGGGGTCGTCGTAGCTGGCCACGCGGCGTCCAAAGGCCAGGGCGGACACGACGCTGGTGGCGTAGCGCTCCAGGTGCTTGACGTACTGGTCGGGGTCGCGCAGCAGGTCCAGGGCCACCACGCGGCTCTCGTCGTTCTGCACGTCACGGTACTTGCGCACCGACTGCACGCCCACGCCGATGTGCATCAGCTTGCGGTGGATGCGCCAGTGCTCACGCTCCTCGTTGTTGCGCGTGCGCATAGTCACCAGGTTGGACTGGCCTGTGCCCAGCTCGCCGAAGACCACCATGTGCGGCCGCGACGAATAGATCTGCGCCTTCTTCTCCAGGATCTCGTGCGCCGCCCACGCATCGTTGATCCACACCGTCGGGTTGCTGTCCTCCCGTCAGCGTCGAGCAGACCGGTGTTATAACAAACATTACATAGGGCGACTTACCGGCCGATCCAGAAGGTGATGACGGGGGCGTTGTAGTGCTTTGACAGCTCCTCGAAGTAGATCCACGGCTTGTTCTCCGGCAGCGAGAAGGTGTTGCCGATGATGGGCAGCGGGAACGGCCCTGGCGGCATGCGCGACCTCATGTACAGCATGTGGGCGTAGTCGAGGGCCACCGCCGTGGCCACCGCCGCCAGCAGCGCCAGCAGCACATTGGCCGTGCCGAACTCGACCAGCGCCTGCTGCACCCTGACCAAGGTCAGCTGCGTGCCGCCGAACCCGTCGGTGAGCATCGCGGGCGGCTAATCGCTCGAAAAGCGTAGCTCAGTGGCAGCTCAGTAACAACTCAGGAGTAGCTCAGGAGCAGCTCGATAGCAGGCCGCGGTCGATAGTAGCTACACACACGCACACGCACAAACGCATTCACACGCACGAGAGAAGGAGAGTCGTGGGTGTCGATTTGCTGGGACCGCGAGATTTATCCGCCAGAAAATATCGGGCCGCGTTCGGGCTCGGGGGCCAAATGAGCATGGACGAGGGCGACGATGGCGGGCCCCCTTCCCCCGTGTGCCGTGCGGAGAACAGCACAGGGACAGACAGCGGAGAAGCAGCAGCGCGGGGCCAGCAGCGTGCAAATGGGCACATACGGCAGACCGGTTCTGCTACAGCGCCCATCGGCACCTCCTCTTCGTCTCCGCCTGCTGTCTGGGCCTGCCGGCCCTCTGCCGCCGGCCCTCCCTCTCTCTCGCTTTCACTTCTGCCAGCATCCACCCGGCCTCCACCGCCGCGGGGTCGCCCTGCGACTAGTCCCGAGGGGGAGGAGGGCCGTTGCTTACCAACTCTTCCGAGCAGGGAAGAGGAGAGGGCAGTCCGGGGCAGGCCAGGAGAGACCGGAGCGGGAGCGTGACCCGGACATGGTCGCAGTGGCAGCCAGCAAGGCTCCAGACCCTTTCTGTCTCTCTCTTTCTGTCTATCGCCGCTCCCTATCGCCGAGGTAGTAGCTCGCCAGCTCTCTCCAGTCTCCGCCAATAGAGTCGGCACTATTCAGCCGACGCGCGCGTCCCGTCGCCTGGATGCAACCCCAACCGACTTCACGCGAGCAGGGATCTCAGCCTGTTTCCGTTCCGCACGATTCATCCACGCGCTCAGAGGGAGATTGGCTAGGCCCGGGGTATCTGTAGGCACAGACAGGCTAGAAAAGAAAGGACACCACGACAGAATGAGATCTCTGCGAGAGCAACACGGATAGGGCACCACCACGGGTATGGAATAGGTACGAAAACGCAGGGGTAGGCAGGAAGAAAGAGCGGAATGGACTGCCAAGGAAGAAGTGGGAATGAACAGCCCCAGTTGAGGATGCCCCATTTGAGGAAGTCCCAGTTGAAGAAGCCCCAGTTGAAGAAGCCCCAGTTGAAGCCCCAGTTGAAGCCCCAGTTGAAGAAGCCCTACTTGAAGAAGCCCTAGTTGAAGAACCTCAGTTGAGGAACCAACAGTGGCAAAACACGGGGAGGGAGAAGGTGGAGCCGTTGGCGGGGAAGAGGCACGAAAGGGAAAAGGACGGTGGGGGCTGGGGAAAGCGACGGGGGAGAGAAAGGAGGAGAGAGCAGTGATCGCCCCAGTTCCAGCTTCCCCACTCCGGGGGTGCCACCGCTAGAAGAAGCGCTCGCACGCCCGCTAGGCCCTCTTGGGCTTCCCCAGATTGGTGAGGTTCGCCAGGGTGCCTACCCACCCTTGCCTCATCCCTGCTCATCCCCGTACTGCGGAGGTCACGCCGCGACTTGGGGCCACCGGCAATTCTCTGATTAGATGGAGAGCGCTGGGGGGGGGAGGCCACGGAGAGACCATGCCGTCGTCCTCTGCAGTTGAAGAGGGACTGGGGCACCTTAGGTAACTGGGGTGCCAGAGAAGCAATTGGGGGCTGGTAACTGGGGCAGGTAACCGGGGCAGGTAAAGGAGCGGTGGCGCCCTTTAGCGCTCCTGGAGCTGTCTGTCCGACGCCAACCCGCGTGTCCGCGTGCCTGCGCGGCCCAGCCTGGCCTGTCTCGTCTCTCTCGACAAAGGCAGACACGGGATGTGGGATGGACGGGCGGACGGGTGGACGGAAGGATGCATGGATGCGTGCATGGATGCGTGCATGGATGCGCGCATGGATGGACGGCAGCAAATACATCTCCGTTCTCCAACGGACCGGATGCCTCTACAGGTAGTAGAGTAGAGGTAGTATTGGATGGTTAACGGCCGCATCGAGGCGAGTCTGGCCGAAGCGACGTCTAGGGCCTCCTCGCCTTTCGTTTAGCGAGGTCAAGGGGCAAAAAAGAGGAAGAAGGGGAGGGAGGAAAAGGGAAAGAAGAAAAGAAGAACACGGGAAAAAGGGCAACTGGTGCGGCTGGGTGCCCTGGGCGGCTGCATAGAACGTCGATCATAAATGAGAGCCGTCCCGATCTCTCGACCCGGCCTGTTCGTCTCCTTCGCGTTCCTGCATCCTTCCTCTCTCTCCCCAGCCTTCTGCCCAGCGCCCCCTCTCCCCAGCGTTTCTTCTTCTCCCCCCAGCCCTCGAGCCTCCCTGTGTCCGGTCTGCCATGGAGACCGTCGAGTCCAACGTGGCCAAGCCCTCCCTCCACGAGGAGGTCAAGGAGGATGCGGCGGCCGAGACGGACAACACCCACATGCGGGACCACTGGCGGTGCCTGGCCGCCTGCACGCTGGTGTCCATGTGCCCCTTCCAGTACGGCATCGACTTCGGCCTGATCGGAGGTCTGCAGGCCATGGTCGGCTTCCTGCAGGTGAGTCCAGTCGTCGCGTCGTCGCCTTAGCTCCCTCGCGGCCCGGCTTGGGCGAGACGCGGAGGGTCTAGCAGGGATTGGTCTCGTCGGGATGGGTCCCGCAGGGATGGGGCTCTGGAGGATGAAGCTCTCGAGGGGAGGCTCCGTGCTGACCGGCACCTGTGCTACGCCAGATCTTCGGGCACCCGGCGCCGGACACGCCCATTGGCTGGAACATCTCGACGGACCGACAGCAGCTCATCTCGTCGCTGATGACGCTGGGGGCCTTCCTGAGCTCGGGCTTCGCGGGCCCGATCGCGGGGGTGATGAGCCGCAAGCAGACCATCTGGGCGGCCAGCCTGCTGTGCTGCGTGGCCAACATCATCATGATGACGACGACCAACATCGGCGGGCTGTACGCGGGCCGGCTGCTCATCGGCTTGGCCAACGGGCTGTTCATGACCTTCTCGCAGCTGTACATCCAGGAGACGTCGCCGGCGCGCTACCGCGGCCTGATGATCTCGTCCTTCCAGGTGTGGACGTCGGTGGGCACGCTGGTCGGCACCGTGGTCGACAACTTCACCGCGCCCATCCTAGGCCGCAACTCGTACCTGATCCCGCTAGGGCTCATCTACATCATCCCGGCCCTCATGTCCGTCGGCATCGTCTTCATCCCCGAGTCGCCGCGCTGGCTGATGCAGCACGGCCAGCGCGAGAAGGCGGTCAAGAGCCTGCGCTGGCTGCGCCCCTACGGCGAGGACGCCATCGACCGCGAGGTGGCCGACATCCAGGAGGCCCTGGACAGCGAGCGCGAGCTCAGCAAGAGCACCAGCTTCATGGATATGTTCAGCAACCCCATCTCGCGCCGCCGCACCTGGCTCGCCGTCGGCGCCCTCTCCACCCAGGGCGCGTCCGGCGCCATGTACATGATCGGTAAGCCCCATCCCTCTCTCTCCCTCCCTCCCCCGCGCTGTACACTAACAGGGGGACCAACTAGCGTACGGCACGTACTTCTTCGCCATGGCCAACATCGGCAACGCGTTCCAGAACTCGTGCATCCTCGTCGGCGTGGGCGTGGTGGCCATCATCATCAACTCGGCCGTCATCACCCACCTGGGCCGCCGCCGCGTCTTCCTCGTCACCGGCCTGCTCCTCTGCGGCCTCGCCCAGCTGCTGACCGCCGTCATCTACACCGTCAACCCGGGCAGCGAGGCCACCGGCAAGGGCATCGTTGCCCTAGCCGTCATCTACATCCTCGGCTACAACGTGCGTTCTTTCTCTCCACTTCCCGTCGTGATCCCAGCTAACCCCGAACAGGGCATGGTGTCGACGTACGCGTGGATCTCGGGCGGCGAGCTGCCGTCGCAGCGCCTGCGCTCGCACACCTTCGGCCTGGCCACCGCCGTCGGCTTCTTCCTGGCCTGGCTGGCCACCTTCACGGCGCCCTACTTCATCAACCCGGAGTCGCTCAACTGGGGGCCCAAGTACGGCTACATCTGGCTGCCCTCCTGCTGGATCGCTGCGTACGCACATTTCTTTCCTTTCTTATTCTCTATGTCACCCTACCACTAGTATCACCTTGTAGAATGAGTGGCTGACTGACCGACGGAACAGCGCCTGGATCTACTTCTTCCTCCCCGAGGTCAAAAACCGCAGCCTCGAGGAGATCGACGAGATGTTCGAGGCGCGCCTCCCAGCCCGCAAGTTCCGCACGTACAAGTGCGTCGGCCGCGCCGGGGGCAGCGACAGCGAGAAGAAGGAGGACATTGTGCACGCCGAGAACGCGGCTTAGGAAGAATGGGCTGTGGCTGTCTTTCGGATAATGTAAGGTAATGCGGATTAGGAGGGAGAAACGCCGGAGACTGTTCGGCATCAGGTGGACTACTTGGCCTACCTAGCCTGTCCTGAAATAGCTGCCTGGCTCGCTTTAATCAGATTGCGCGGTGGCTCTAGCTGCCTTGATCGTCGAACCAGCTTGTCCACTTGGCCGGGCACGTCAATGTGCGATATGTCACCCATATGTCATCCCTGGGCGTGATGTTTCGTACCTCGGGTACTTAGATCACTGAAATGCAAGGTGTCACTGGAATACAGTAAATAGTACCCAGGTATGGTGGAGTGGGCAACGAGCATGCCACTCGGGGCGTCATGGTTCGTACCTAAGGCACGTATTTATATTTCTGGAATACAGGGGGTAAATAGTATGGTAACTAGGCCGGGATATCTATGTACCTGGTAGAAAGGTAGAAAGCATCCCTTCGACAAAAAGCTCACTGCCAACACCCTGGAGGTGGTGGGCAGTTACGAAAACCCCCGGACGGTTTTCCTCGGGTCAGATCAATGTAGCCCTACCTACGTAGGTACCCTGCCCCTCCGCAGTACTGGGTGGTGGAGATCGTCATACCTACACTATCCCGGCCCAGTCCCTTCACTGCTCCGTCATACTTCCTATAGCAGATCCCGCTGCACATGGGCCTAAGGTGCTGGTCCGAAGACGCGCTGGACTTATCATGGCATAGACGAGTCTTTTCTTGAGGAGGGGGCGCTGGTCAGGGTTGCCATCTGCAGTCTCGGGAGAGACGCTGGTCTTCTGAAGAAGCTGTTGGTATGCGGAAGGACAGTTCGGGAACTGGGTGGGAACGGAGGGCGGACGTAGAGTCCAGTAGGACTGGGGCCAGTAGGCCGGGGTACCAATGAGTACTGCGACAGGGACAGGGCAGGTGCGGTGTGGTTGGTGCGGGCGATGTGTTGCAGGCGTTGTGTTGCGGTCGGGCGTCGCGTTGTTGCGAAAAACTCAGGAGGTGGCGTGCGCGGAGTCGAACCCAGGACCTCGGCGGATGATGGGCGCAATTGGCGGCTGGTAAGGCGTCTATACCACTCGCCCATCAGGTCCTGGGTTGAAAAACATGCCCCTTCACCTAGCCTATAAGGAATAGGCATGTTGGTGGTGGCCTATAGAGGGCCTGTGTAGGCGGGAGTAGAGGACAAGGACAAGGAGATATGGGATGAAAAGGGGGGAGGGGAAGAAGGAGGGGTTGGGGGGGGGGGAGGGTCGGTGCTGCGATTGCTCTATTTCGGTGTCACCCAATCCGTCACTTAGGATCTCCTAAAGACAGGCACTACTAGGCCTCCTTCCCTGCTTCGGACCGTCCTAGGCCTCCTTCCCCGTCTTCGGCCGTCCCGTCATCTTGCCCAGGGTGTCGCCCAGCTCGTTCTGGCCCCAGTCCGCCAGCTTGTCCAGCTCGTCCTGGCCGCCGTCGATATTCGCGCCCTGGTTCTTCAGCTGCTTAATCAGGGCCGTGCCGACAACGCCGATGGCCTCGACGCCGATCTGCGACAGCGCGATGTACCAGGCTGCCGTCTGATCAGCAGTCAACCGTTAGCCTCCGAGCCGGGTGTATAACTGTAGGTAAAAGGAGTATAGGAGGATAGAACGGATACTTACCTGCCCGACGCAATTGGCGGACGCCTGCGCCGACCCCTTACCTCCGCTACTACTACTGTTACACGTCCAGCTCCACAGGTCGGTGTGGTTGCCCGACTCGTTGCCGAGGTTGAAGCCCCCGCGGCAGACGACGGAGGTGAGCGCGTACGAGACCGTCTTGACGCCGCTGAGGACGGTGAAAGAGGAGGCGGCAATTCGCAGCGCGGCGCGGCGGAATCGATAGGCGCCTCCGCCGCCCTGCCGCGCCGGCAGCAGGTACGCGGTCAGCAGGCCGAGGTCGAAGACGGCCGCGGTGGCGGCCACGGTCAGGAGCATCAGCGTGGGCAGCAGGTTGGGGTGCGACGGCCATGCGGCGGCCACGTCCTTGGTGCTCGCGTAGTTGGCGTACACCTTGCCCTGGAGCACGCCGATGGCGATCGACAGCATCGCCGAGAGCGTCGCCTGCACCAGCCGCAGGATGCGCAGCCGGCGCGCCGTCGCAGGGTCCGCGTCCGGCTTCGGGCCGCCCTTTTGTGCGCCACTTCCTGCCATTTCCCCCGCGGTCTTGTCGGTCTTCTCTGCTTTCTCCGCTTTCTCGCTGCTGCCTGCTTGCAGGGGCGTCGTCTCCGCCTCCGTTCCCGTGCCCGTCCCCTTCGCCGTCCCCGCCGCGCCCTTCTTCCGGATGTCCTCCAGGTGGTCGCGGAACACGAAGGCGGCCTTGGCGAACTGGATGCTCTGTCGGTGGGTGCCGAAGCCGTCAACGTCGGATCGCGGCGACGACACGACCACTGTCGGAGAGGAGAGGTGGCTGGAGGGCGACACCGGCGGCACCGGCACCTCTTCTTCCCGCCCGGGGAGCTTCTGGTAGCTGTTTGCCGCCATGAGCGCCTTGTAGCCTGAGAACCCGCCGGTAAATGTGATTAGCTCGTACCGAGTCGAGAGCGACACGATCTTCCCCAGAACAGTTGTATACGTACCTTAGGTATATGTGTCCAGGCGTGCAAGGGAGAAGATCAGGGAAGAGAGGAGCCAGGGAAAAAAGGAGCCAGGGAAATGAAGAGCCAGGGAAAAGAAGAGCCAGGGAAAAGAAGAGCTAGGGAAGAAGAATCGGTTATAGTACCAGAAAAGGTAGCCATCGTGGTATCGACCCAGCGGAACGGCAGCCTTACACTATATTAACGGGTGGAACCCAACGTAGGTACCCAGGTAGGTGGTCTAGAACTCCCATGCCCGACCTACGGCATTTGCCACCACTTTCTGCCGTCTGAGTGGAGAAAGAAAGAAGAAGACGGCCTCTCGCTCTACTCCAGCCTCTCGCTCACTGGTCCAGTCCCCCGCCGCCGTTGGTCCTCGGCCGCACGTCCGACGACGTACAGGAGAGGGTGCCACACCCGACGCGCATCGTGGCCGCTCGAACCGCCCGACAAGGCTGCCAGACCACCACAAACACCCCATCAAAGCATACAGCGCATGCAGCCGGCGGGTCCAAGACAGTCCAAGACGGTCAAAGACGGTCCAAGTCGTCCAACGGAGAGCTCATCCTCCGAGCAGACTCGAGCTGAGGACTTCGCATCTGGACCTGCTTCTGCTTTTTGTCGTGATATGATACCGGTCGGTCATTCCCCACCCGGCGAACGAAAAAGAGTGTGGTGACACAGTAGGGTCATGAGGGTCGACGCTACAAGATGGCGTTTTTGGCCCGACGCCGTTGGTCCGTGGTTCCCCTGCTTCCTATCGCGGACGGGGCGGCTGAGCCCAGCCACCAAGTGCCGAGACGAGCTGAAACGGGACAGATGCGACGACAAGTATGCACGTAGCTGACTCGATGCTACCCTCTCCGGCCAATGGCAGTTGCAGCAGCAGCACGGCGAAAGAAAAAGAGATAGAGAAGGCAGAGTGAGGACGATGCAAGAGATGGAGGAGAAGCGCAGTCTCTCAACTCCAGCATCTAACTAGATCAATGCTGGCCTAGATAATAAAACGCTGCTACATGCTCGTTCGCCTCTGCCGAATTCAAACTTCAACCCAGAAGCACGCTTCCCACCTGGGGTACGGATGTGGCTGGCACTCACAGTTAGGAGCACGCCTAGATGTTCCCGTCGTGGAGCTCCTTTCTCTCGCGTCGACGAGGAAGGTATGCATGCCCTGGAGCGTTCTCGAGCGGCCATCGTCCTGTTCATAAGCCCGTATTAGCGCGACTCGGTGACTACCTACAAGTACCTACCTAGGCAAGAAAGGTGAGTCGAGGACGGGGAATTTGGTTAAAGAAGGCAGCCAGGACTGGCTCCTGGCTGGAGTTGTCAAACCGGTATGGTGCGTTTGTCGAGGCTGGTGCTGGTGAGCTGTGATGGTATTGCTGGCCAGGCTGGGCCCGCTTCTCATGCTCCAGTTGGTTTGTTCGCGAATACGTTTCCTCGGTTGTTCACGACGGCCGGCTAATCCGCCTTTGGTGTTGGCGGCCATTCCATGGTGAACCTCGAGGCTGGCATTGCTGGGCACTGTATATAGCAAGGGCTGCCCCTCCCGCCTGACCGAACGAGCGAGCAAGCAAATGGCGTTCATTTAATACGGAGTACACCTAAGTACAGGCAGTGAATTCTCCGCACTTTCCATTCTACACTTATTGAACGCCTATAACGTGCTGTTGGATGCAGTAAAAAATGAATCTGCTCCGCTAGATAAGGCGCTATTTGTTGTATAGTGTATGTGAGAAAGGAGTAGAGCCTAGAGGATTGAGAAAGCAGGAAGAGACGCACGAAAAAAGGGGTAAGCAGGGGAAAAAAGCGAAAAACAGGCCACGACCAAGATGTTATGTGAAAAGAGACGCAGACGAAAGAGACCGATGAATTGCTTGATGGGTGGAGGAAGTACAGAGGAAAGCATCTAACTACAACGCAGGTAAAACTGCCTGTATCTTAGTACCTTAAGTACAAGCAATCAATGCTCCGCGCTTTCCATACCGCATTTATTGGACGCCTACCAGTATGCCATTGAACGTAATAAAAAAAACAGCTAGATAAGACGCCATTTATGTCCAGGCAGGCTTAGGTCTTGGAAAGGCCGAGAGGCCAGCAAGGCTCACCGTTCTCGGCATATGCCCGCGCCCTGATGATCGTTCGGCGCCCGAACATCTGCAGACAGCCTAACTAGCATACGGATTGGCACTTTCCGATGCACAGCAAATCACAACGCGAAGAAATCGTCGCAGCCGGCCTCTCAAGGTCAACATAGGCCCAGCCCCTGAGGGTCAGTCTCTCCATCGCAAGCCAATGCCTGGGAGTATCTAGCACCACCTCTAACGCCTTAGCCAGGCCCTAGGGCACCGCCGGCCGTCTCAGGTGCCGTTGAAATGGCCTTACAAGCCTTATTATGGGAGGTCATTCAGCAGGGCATTTGCCAGGGCGTTGCGGAAGACCTGCAACATCTCCCAGAGGGCCAGGAAGGCAGCCAAGTTAATCAGGGGGCTTAGAGACAGGTAGGGGAAGTAATAACTGACTATGACGCCTAAGGCCGGCCGCGGTGGTTACACGCAGATTATTATCACCCTATCTTGTACACCAGCTTCTCGGCGCCGATCGGCCTCATCCACTCCGGCAACACCTGCCAGCGCGCCGTCACAGGGGCCCCGAGTAGGGTGAAGCCGTCCTGAACGATCCTCGCGAGCCCACCGGGCATCCTCCGCACGGGGTTGGCCTCCAGCCGGCCCCCGTCGGAAAGCCACTTATAGAAGGCGGCGGCGAAGGCGCGCTCGGCGGGCGAGTTGCAAATGGCCACCCCGCGGGAGTACTCCGCGTTGGCGCCCAGGGTTGCCCCCACAGCGCACTTGACGGGCTCAACGAGCAGCTCGTCGTAGTCGTCCTGCCAGGCGCCGCCCTCGTGCGACCGCACGATAGCGAGCCGGGGAGGAGGGCGGCTGTTTCCGGCGCCGGCGTCGGCATCGTCGAGGCGTAGGACGGAGGCGCACAGCCGGACGCTGTCGCCCTCCGAGATGCAGTCGTACGCGTAGTCGACGCCGGCGCCGCCGGGGGTCAGGCTGCGCACCTGGGTGGGCCAGTCGGGGTTATGGTAATATTCTACGACGGCGTCGTAGGCGTACGGCCCCTCCGCAGCTCGTAGGAGGTGGTAGTGTGGGCGGCTGGCGGCGCCGATGAGGATGGCCTTGCGGCCGCTAAACTCGGCGCTGCGCCGCACCAGCTGCGCTGCGTACAGGCCGACGGAAGTGGAGGCACCGTAGATGAAGAAGACGAAGGGACTGGCGGTCGGGCCGGTGCCGTCGTGCTCGCTGGCCTCGCTCGCCACGCGCTTCAGCACCGTGGCCTCGCCCTCGTCCCACGCGAAGGGCGCCTCCAGCTCCAGGCGGAAGAAGATGGCCTGCGCGGCGGTGAGGGCACACAGGCTCACGGCGGCGGCCTCCTCGGCGGCCACCGCGTCCGGCACCCGCCACACCAGGTCCGCGGGGCACACGAGGTACTCGGCGAAGGCGCCCGGCTGCTCGCTGACGCCAGCCGCCCCCCGTAGGAAGCCGGCCACGCGCTGGCCCCGGGCGATGTTCCCGACGCCGGCGGAGACGACGGTGCCGGAGAAGTCGGAGCCCACGGTCCGGCCCGTCGCGCCGAGAGGCTGGGAGGTGTACAGCGCGTCGACGGGGTTCAGGGCCACGGCCTCAACCTTGATCAGGAGCTCGCCGCGGCCTGGCGCCGGCGCGGGCGCCTCCCGCACCGAAACCGTCTTCTTCTCCGCGTCGAGAACCAGCGCCTTCATCTCGCAGTCAATTCGACGGGGTCTCGACGGCGTCTGAGGGAAACGGAGCGGGTGGAGGATTCCGAACGTCGACGATCTTGGATCTGGCGATGTGTCGTGTGAGGAGGTGGCATAATACCTGTTTGTACCTTGTCGGCGCTACATGCCTGCGGTTAATATACGCATGCACAGCGGGCGGCGAGATTCGACAACACCGCCGCCGCCACACGCCATGCTCCGCCGGGAGGAGCGCTCTTTTTTCGTCGATCCCGATCCTCCATTTCGGCTGAGTAATCCGGCACCCCGTATCTGGTTCCGTGGAGTTTGAGGCCGCGGAGAGCGCGCCCAGTCGGTGGCCGATAATGTGCACGGTATTGGTTGGCTACACGCAGTTTCGGCTAGGAGCACAACATGCTCATAGTACGTAGGCACCTGACAATGCTTTGGGCATTCCTGCTAGATTCCGCGTACAACACCAACACCTATCCATTCTATTGGCACCCGTCAGGTACGCCAGGCGCGTCAGGCACGTCGGGCACGTCAGGCACGCTGGGCCGGCTGCCCTTCGGCGACGAGCCCCGCCAGCCTCTCCGCCACGACGCGGGCGAGCTCCCCGGGCCCGTCGACGAGGCGGAGGCCGAAGCGGAGGCACACGGCCTCAACGTTGCCGCGCTTCCAGTAGGCCGGGTCGCAGGCCACAACCGCGGGCTGGCGGGCGGCGGCGCGCAGGCCCAGCTCTAGCAGGCTGACGGGCGCCTGCTTGTCGCGGTCGAAGCAGAAGACGACGAGGCTGGCGCGCTCCTGCATGTCCAGCTCCCAGATGGTCTGCGTGCGGAAGCGCTCGTCGGCCATGTCCTCGGGCCAGTTCCAGTCGCGCCGCACCGGGTTCAGCACGGTCACGGGCAGGTGGCCGACCGCGGTGGTGACGGTCTGGCGCCAGTCTGGCTCGTGCTGCAGCGGGATGTAGCCGGCTAGAAAGACGGACGTGGCGTATGCGAACTCGGGGCGCTGCGGCGCGGCGACCACCTGGCAGGCGCGGCGGGCCTCGACCGGCTCTACCTGCGGTTGTTGTTGCGCCATCTGGGGCTGTTGCGGTGAGCTTCCAGTTTGGATGGAATGGATGGAATGGATGGAATGAAGCCTGACTTCGGATCGGGCAGGGCGGCCAGGCTGGGCGATGGCGCAGGTAGCGATGCCCGCACATTGCGGGGTCAGGTCTGCATGCCAGTCGAGTACAGCCGTCAGCAGCTGGCAGGCAGCGCCCAGCTGCCCCCGCCCTCCCCTTCGCCGATATGCCTCGCCCTGGCGCAGGATCGATCTGCAAGACATCCAAAGCAAGATACAACGTTCCCTCTCAGTGCGCAAAAGGCAGACCTCAACTGTTCGAGGCCGGGGCACTACTTGGCTCTTGCTGAACAACTGCTGCCTCTCGCGGAGGCCTCCATCCCCGCGGCCTGATCTGGAAGTCCCGATGACGAATCGGACTCGCAACCGAGGCGCGAATGGAACCAAACCCCACACCCCCCCTTTGGGCGATTCAGGGCAGAGGGGGCAGAACAACCCTGCCGGCTAGCTATAGACGGGCCTCGCGGCGATATCGAGGCTCCGCCGCTTTCATTTCCCTGCGTGGCGCCGCAGATGTAGGTACCTGCCTATCTACCTATGTAGGTACAGGTAGGTACAGGTAGACGAACTCGAGCATGTACGGACTCGATGCTACGATATCATATGGCACAGAATACGCACCATAATATCGCACATTCATCCGGGGCTTGCAAAGCACTCGGAACTGTTTTTTGGTCAGCTGAAAACACTACATTTGTCATAAATCATTGGTATCCTCTGACATGGGCCTCCTCCACCGAGGTCTCGCGGCCTTGGCTCTTTCGGCTCCCCTCCGCCTTGCCGGCGCTTCCGCCTGGCCCGACGGCCCCTTCAGAGCGTCGGGAAGATGGATCACGGATGCGGCGGGTGGCAACGTCACGTACGCCGGCGTCAGCTGGCCCGCCGCGTCGGAGGCGATGGTGCCCGAAGGCCTGCAGTACCAGTCGGTCCAGACGATCGTGTCCAAGGTCAAGTCCCTGGGCATCAATGCCGTCCGCCTGACCTACGCCATCGAGATGGTCGACCAGATCTACGACAATGGCGGCAACGACATCCCCATCCGGACCGCCTTCGTCGACGCCCTCGGGCAGGAGAACGGCACGGCGGTATACGATAAGGTCGTCGCTAATAACCCGTCGTTCGACTCTAGCACGACGAGGCTCCAGGTACGCTGTATACGTCGAGGAGCGGGACTCTTTTTTTTTTATGTTTTTCTTCTGTCTTTCCTTTTATTTTTTTCCCCCGCTTCTTCATACGGACGTACTATGAATGTGGCTATATTAGCTAATTCCGCTAGGTGTTTGACGCGATTGCCGCCGAGTGCGCGAGGCAACAGGTCTTCGTCCACCTGGACAACCACGTCTCCAAGGCAATCTGGTGCTGTGTCCCCTTCGACGGGAACTCGTGGTGGGGAGACACGTTCTTCTCGACGGCCAACTGGACACGCGGCCTCTCTTACATGGCCGATCGTGTGCGTGTTACCACTTTATTTCCCACCCATAGGAGCATCATTGATGGACTGACGCGTTAGAGCCGCTCCTTCGCCCTCCCTACCGATAGGGCAAGTCGTGGCCGGCCCTGGTATCCATGGCCCTGCGCAACGAACTTCGCCAGCCGCTGAACAACATGACGCTTTTCAACCAGAGCTACAACTGGGCCGACTGGTACGCCAACATGAAGCTCGGCGCCGCCGCCGTCCACGCCGCGAACCCGGACGTCCTAGTCTTCCTCTCGGGCCTGGATTCCGACACGGACCTGGCGCCGCTGGTGCAGGGCACCGCCCTCACGCCGGGCACGAGCACGTTCGCCCCCGACGACTTCGCCCCCGGGTACGCCGACAAGCTAGTGCTTGAGCTCCACAGTTACGACATCGTCGCCGCGCCGACAAACTGCACCGCGCTCCAGAGCCAGCTGTTCTCGGCCGGGTTCCAGACGCTAAGTGACGACGCGGCCAGCGGCAGCACGCCGCCATTGCACATGCCGCTGGTCGTGTCTGAGTTCGGCTTTACCGAGGACGCCACCACCTGGCAAGGCCTATTCGCTTCGTGCCTCGAGAATTACCTGGCTGCCCAGAAGGCTGGGTGGATGATCTGGGTGCTGGCTGGAAGCTACTACGTGCGCGAGGGTACGCAGGACTTTGACGAGACCTGGGGCCTGCTCACGCACGACTGGTCCGACTGGCGGTCGCCGGAGCACATCGAGGGCGGGCTGGCGCCTCTGATCCGGGCTACTCTGGATGGTGTGAACGGGAGCGCTTCTCCCGGTCAGGCTGGGGACCACCCCGGCTCGCCGGGAGAAGGGTCGTCTTCGGGAGCGGCTAGGTCTCGCGTCGCGGTTTCATACGCTCCTGTGGTCGTTGCACTAATATCAGTCTTAGTCGCTTCTTACCGAGTCCCGCACTTGTATATGTAAACATGTGGAAATATGAAATGTATTTATTTTAATCTACTATGTTTGTTAAGCTTACATAACTACGTGTAGGTAATGTGCACCTCATGCTTGCCGAGATGGGCGCTATGGCCTGGAACACGGCGGAAAATCTGTGCGTCCATATGCTAACAACAAGTAAAACCTTCATCACTCCACATGTACCTATATATCTAGGTAGGTCACACAGGCTAACCAGGTACGCCCTAGGTACCTACCTATATTATCGCCCATAAGATCATTAGCTTCGTCCACGGTTCCCATGGCGAGTCGGCCGTTGACTTTGTGATGAACCCTAAAAAACGTGAGGTGGCGGCGTTTGGTCTCCAGCCCGACCCGGTCGCTTCTACTAAAGATCACGAGGACGCACTACATTGCCGGCTGGCTTCTAGAGGAGGGCCGGCGCTTTAGATGGAGAGATGAGCCCTTGGTTGGGCCCGGCTCTCGGTGGGTTGACCCGGACAAAGAGTGAACGGGATGGGACGAGCGCAGCGCCAAGTTTGCGTTTGGAATGCGAGGATAAGGAGGGCACGGAGACGGTGGAATAGGGAGCCCGGCGGACTGAATGCTAACTATGTGGTGTTGGGTTAGTGATGCAAGAGTACAGGCCCTTCGGAACGTACATTGATTTCTCACGATGGATTCTTTCTTCTATTATCAGTTAGGTAGCCAAGCAATTCAGTCACATCGCATGTTTGTCTCACATTCCGTGCATCATTTGATAACAGCGGCTATCCTGGAAGGAGGGGACTTCAGGAGACCCTCTTTGCCGTCGGAGAGGGCAAAGGAGTGGTGTACAAGATAGCAGGCTAGTGTGTGTGCAACCACCGGGGCGCCTGGCCTGAGGAACTTATCTAGGTACCTACCTAAGTATCTACCTCCTAGCAGGTGTTGAGTATACGCGGACTGTACTCGCATGCTACCCAGGTACCTACCTTAGTAATATCGTAATTAACTAGGTAGGTACGTTGCAAGCGCCGTCAAAGAGGGGAATCACCCATATAAATAGGGGCACTACTTGGCCGGGTAGCTGTTGGGCGGTGCCTGGTGCGTCTCACGCTGGTGTGGGTCTCGCTGAGGGCCTAGGCGGATAAAACTGAAAATGAAGTTTTGAGCTTGATTGGTGGCCTGGTGCGATCGAACAAGTCGTTGATGCCAAATTGTGGTAGGTAACCCCGATCATATCTAGGATCGTGTCCCTTGTCGCTGGATATCCTTGCTTATATTACTCTATCTCAGTGTAGGCTTGATCCTGTCTGGGCAAATGTCTATCTATGCGCCCGAGGTGGGGTTTGGATGGTGATTCGTGCCCAGATTCTCTCTCTCAACACTGATCCTTCCGGCTAACGGTCCAGGCTGGTTGGTTGCTTGGGGCAACCGTTGCCCCACATCACGTGCAATAGGCACCCACAAGGAACGGAGATGCCGACTGTAATCCATACAAGCACGTGACAAGGCCGGTCGGTACTCGTAGCTTCCTTCCCTCTCGCTGTCCTCGCGGCCTGGCATTTTTCTTCCCCAAGCCGAAAATGCGAGAGGATTCTCGACAGGAACTGCTGTTCTCTCGATGCCGGCTACCTCGTTTTCAACAGCGCGCCCCCGGTTCTCCGAAGGGCAAATGTCCCTTGCAAAAGAAAAAAGAAAGAAAAAAACAGTCGGGAGGATGCCCCCGAGGGGCAGATTCCCCGCGCTACACGAGGCAGAATATAGTCGGAACAGCCTGTTGCTGCTATAGGGCCTAAGGGCGGTTCTGCCGCCGCAGGCTCGGAGACCGAATTCAAATACCGCCGCCTGGACACGTTCGCTCGCCGGCCTGTTCGTCTGTCTGTTATCTCTTCGTCTCTCTACCTACATTCGAACACGACGATAGCTTCTCCATGGCGCACGCGTTCTCGCTCTTCCCCGAGGTGCAGTCCGGGTACGCGGACGGGGTCAAGGTGGGCGAGCAGGTCAAGTACCCGGACACGTCGTACTTCAAGGGGGCGCTGCGGCCGACGCGGGTGGAGGGCGACATCTTCCAGCTGGAGACGACGGGGACGATCCCGCACGACATCAACGGCACCTTCTTCCGCATCCAGCCGGACCCGCGCTTCCCGCCCGTGTTCGAGTCGGACGTGCATTTCAGCGGCGACGGGGCCGTGACCGCCTTCCGGTTCGAGGACGGCCACGTGGACTTCCGGCAGCGCTACGTGCACACGGACCGCTTCCGCGCGGAGACGCGGGCGCGGCGGGCGCTGTTCGGCAAGTACCGCAACCCGTTTACGGACAACGAGATGGTCAAGGGCGTCATCCGCACCGTGTCCAACACCAATGTCTTCTTCTGGCGCGGCGTCATGCTGGCCAGCAAGGAGGACGGCCCGCCCTTCGCCCTGGACCCCGTCACGCTGGAGACGATCGGCCGCTACGACTTCGAGGGCCAGGTCAGCGCCCCCTGCTTCACCGCCCACCCCAAGTTCGACCCGGTCACGGGCGAGATGGTGGCCTTCGCCTACGCGGCCGGCGGCGACGGGCACGACGCCTCGCGCGACATCGTGGTGTGGACTTTCGACGGCGCGAGCGGCCGCAAGACGCACGAGGCCTGGTACCAGGCCCCCTTCTGCGGCATGATCCACGACGCCGCGCTGACCGAGAACTACCTGATCCTGCCGCTGACGCCGCTCAAGGCCGACCTCGACCGGCTCAAGAGTGGCGGCAACCACTGGGCCTGGGACCCCGACGAGGACCAGTGGTACGGCATCGTGCCGCGGCGGGGGGCCGGCCGGCCCGAGGACATCGTGTGGCTCCGCGCCGACAACGGTCCGAACCCATTTTTTCTTCTCTAATTTTCGATGAAGCCTCCGTACTGATGAGTTGCTCCCAGCCTTCCACGGCCACGTCGCCGGCGCGTACGAGAACGAGGAGGGCCACATCGTGTGCGACCTCACGGTGGCCGACGGCAACGTCTTCTTCTGGTGGCCGCCCGCCGAGGAGGGCGCGGAGGGTAAGAAGAACGGCGGCGCGCCCCAGAACGCGCGGCAGCAGCTGGTCTCGGACACGTTCCGGTGGGTGTTCGACCCCAAGTCGGCCAGCCACACCACGCGCGTGAAGCCGTTCCGGCTGTACGGCACCAACGGCGAGTTCTCGCGCATCGACGACCGCTTCGTGACCAAGCGCTACGCCCACTTCTGGCAGCTGCAGATCGACCCGGCCCGGCCCTACGACTTTGCGCGCTGCGGGCCCCCCGCGGGCGGGCTGTTCAACGTCATCGGCCACTACAACTGGGACACGGGCCTGCGGGACGAGTTCTTCGCCGGCCCGACCTGCACCTTCCAGGAGCCCGTGTTCGTGCCCAAGGCCGGCTCGGACCGGGAGGGCGAGGGCTACCTGATGGCGCTGCTCAACCACCTGGACGTACTGCGCAACGACATCCTCATCTTCGACGCCCTGGACCTGGCCAAGGGGCCCCTGGCCGCCGTGCACCTGCCCATCCAGCTGCGCCTAGGCCTGCACGGCAACTTCGTCGAGCAGCGCGAGATCGACGCCTGGAACGCCCGCCGCCAAGACGGCGGTGACCTAGGACCCGTCCACCCGGCCACCAAGCCGCTGCCGTGGCAGATGAAGCTGGGCGTGAGTGGCCAGGAGGCCGAGAGGCCCGAGGGGGCTGAGGAAGCCGAAGGGGCCAATGGGGCCGAAGGGGACAATGGGGCCAACGGGACGCACTGAGCCCATGTACATAGACGGTACCATCTACTTCTACGAATGGACGGTCCCCTTGATTCCGATTCGCACGAACGTGCGCTTCCAGGCACCGGCCTAGTTCGTGCTGTCCAGTGAAGACAATGATAATGCCACCTCAAGGCTAGGGGTCGACCGCCAGCCCAGGCTCGGCACCTCTGCAACTACGGACCCCCTAGGTAACAACGCCATGCTTGTCTCTCCATAGCAGTCGATATGCCGCATAACGCCTCCTCTTGATACTTTGGTACCCAGAGACCTGCCTCGATAATCAATACCGACGGGACTGGGATGTAGGCGGATAGTTACCGACGAGCGGCAGGAGCATCCTTCTACGGAGTCACTGCTTGTCTGCGGTACCGTAGGGAGAAGTGCCAAAAGTAGTTTTACGGAATAATAGTCCAAGTAGGTACAGCAAGGTAGTAGTCGCGTAGCGCGTACGGTAGGTATGCAAATTCACATCCGGTAGATCCTAATGCACCCCAGCTTCTGGGGGAGGGGGAGGGGAAGGGAGAGGGGGAGGGGGGGGCGGACAAAGGCGGACTAGGTACCATTATGTACATATTATTAGATAGCCGTGCGGGGAAGCCAAACTCAGCAGGCACCTACAAGTACCTAATACCAACAGTTAGGACTACACCCATTTTCCGGCTCAGCCTCGGGCGAGAGAGGAGGAGGGCCTGGACCTCGTCGGGCTCCTCCTTCTTTTCATCGGGGCGATGGAGCCGAGGTCGCGTGATGAACGGCCGCGGACAGACCCAGCTGCCAGGGACCTCGACCAGCCGCGCCGGGTGGTATTCTCCGCCGTGCGAGGAGAGGATGCAGTTCGTGCCGTACAGGGCGCAGCGATGAGCCGGAGAGGAGCAGGCAAGACGGCAACACGAACGAAGTGCCTGGGTACCTGTACGTAGGTACCTACCTAGGGGGCAGGTGGGCAAAAGCACCTACCTTAAGCAGGACGAGAGGGGCAAAAAGGGGGCAGAGAGAAAGCGGGGAGAGAGCAGTGCACTAACCGTCGGCGAAGGGAGGAGAGAGATCATAAGACGAGGGACTCGCAGCTCGCCCTCGTCGGACGCCTTCAAGCGGAGGAGGGGTGTAATCCTTGGAGATAAATCGGAATCTCTCTCCCTCTCTCCTTCTTTGTTCTTTGTCAGTGCTTTGTCAACGCCCGTCCAAGCAAGAACACCACCCACCCACGTAGCAAACCCCACCATACGGAAAATGGCCGACGAAGTTGCCCAGCTCAAGCAGACGGTGGACGCCCTGCAGAAGCAGGTCGTCCGGCTCTCCGGTGCGTGCCCCGGGGGGGGGGGGGGGGGGGGGGGGGGGGGGGGGGGGGGGGGGGGGGGGGGGGGGGGGGGGGGGGGGGGGGGG
>JAKLNC010000125.1:0-82495 GCA_022813145.1 Barbatosphaeria neglecta | reverse complement strand
CCCCCCCCCCCCCCCCCCCCCCCCCCCCCCCCCCCCCCCCCCCCCCCCCCCCCCCCCCCCCCCCCCCCCCGATCAGAGGCGGCATCTAAGGGAGAGAGTGGAAAAGAAGCCATGTACTAGTATCTATGGAAGCAAGGAGGAAAGGAAAGAACAGAAAGACAAGCATATCTTAGTACTTACTACTCAAGCCCCTACCTACCTACAGTACCTACCTAGGTACGTACCTACCATCTACCTACGTAGGTAGGTACCTGCTGGTTCCGCTCGCAAGGCTGCCCACAGTACCTACGTACCTAGGCTAGGTGACATTCCCCAAATTCATCCTATCTCGCACAATCACCGATGCTTATGACGACTCTGTGCAAAGGTTGGTAACATAGGAGGCAGTGGCTTAGGTTAGCCACTCCAGTCAAACTATGTTATGCGGAGGAATGGAGAAAGGAAAAAAAAGGGGAATAACGGAGGACAGTAACGTGGGTTCGATTCCCGACTTGACTACAACGACAGTCCAGTTTTTCGCAACAGTTAATCGCTACGACAGTATTGGCACCTCAAAGTAAAAGCCCGCGAGGTTTTTCGTAGCCCATTACCCTAAAATACATACCTGGGTTAATGGGGGAACTTTTTACTTTTTTCTTCTATCTCTTTTTTTATATTCCTTCCTACCCGAGGCACAGCTCCCCCCACAGTACTTTAGGTACTTTCGCCACCACTACGTGGCAGCACTACTAGACGTGCAGTGTTTGTATCAACTACCAGCAAAGAGGATTGAATTGAGAGAAAAACAATGGTGAGCATTGAATTAAACGTGCTAATCGATTAAAGGTCGTATAAATCGAAATAAAAAAAAGAAAAAAGCAAAGCACTGCTGCCCTCCTCCCTTTTCTTGCGAAGCCAGGTATCTAGTAGGTAAGGTATTATGAGGTCAGATCGGAACGGATCGGTCGGTGCCTCGGGCCGCCCAAGCTGACTGGATGATCAACGACAACACGCTTTTGTTTTGTTTTCCCTTCCCGAAAGTTCCTCCTTCTTAGTTCCTCTTTGCCACTCCTCCTCTTTTTCCACAGCGCAGACCCAACCGGCCCACGTCCGGTTCGGTCCAACCTGGCCCAACCCGGGCAGTTCAGCCACAGCCCAGCCCAGCCCAGCCCAGTCCCAATTCCAGGTTCGTACAGTGGTATCGTAGATTTCCGTATGACATTAAGTACTTTTGGTCGTCATCGCCGTCATCATCGTTGCACTCGTGTCTCGTCCCGCAATACAGAAAAAAATGCTGACGGCTGACACCCATACACAAACACACACACACACACACACATATACAGGTATCTATCTATACATGAACCCAATTTTGAACCATGCTCTGGACTTCCGCCACACGAAACAGAATATTGAACATCCCTCCAAGGGGCAGTACACAGAGAAGAACACGGAAGAAATGAAGAACAGACGAAAGGCGAGACCAAGGAAAGAAAGGGACGACGGGCAACAGAACAGAGCCTCCGCGAAACATAACTTTGCGACCCACGACGCCAGGCACCTTGTACATGCGGGCGAAATGGGCAATACCAACGGAAAGAAACAATGCTAAACTCAAAGAAATAATGCTCGCTTTCGGCCCCCGGTGGCCACAATTGACCTATTTTGAAATACAATCGAGCCAGGAAAAGAGATAACGAGATGATAAAGAGGGAACAAAAAAGAAAACCACAAGTCATCCGGGTCCTCATATTATGGACGCTTGATGCACCTATGCATGCGTGGATGTGGCCCGTGTTCGGTCACTTTTCCGACTCGCTGTCCCGGTTTTGCGAGGGGCTTCGCGAGCGGTAGAGGTCAGACTTGCGCATAATTTGGCTGCGGAAGGGAATATTGGTTAGCTATAATGGCTTAAAAGGGGGAGAACGGAGAAAAAAGGGGGATTGGGGGATCTGTACCAACATACAAGCTGCCCCGGTCCGTGGGGTTCCGGACGACAACTAGCTCGTCCTTATTCCGCGGACTCTTGGACCTCTTCTTCTTGCTGGTCTGCGAGCTGGCGGCCTGGGCAGTAGCAGCCACGGCGGCAGCAGCGGCGGCAGCGGCAGCCTGGGCAGCGGCGTGATCGACGGCGGCGAGGCGGGCCTCGAGCTGGACGACCTGGCTGCGGAGGGCCACGGCCTCGGCTCCGGTGGCGGCATGAGCGGCCTGCAGGTCCTCTAGGCGCTTGTTGGCGGCGGCGAGCTGGCCGGCCAGCATACCGGCCTGCTGGCGCAGAGGCAGCAGCTTGTCAACCTCCTCCTGCAGCTGCGTGCTGCGAGTCTGCAGCTCATCTCTGGCTGCGGTTAGGGCGGGCACCTTGTCGGCCTCGCCCTGTGCCTGGGCGTGGCGCTCCTCAAGGCCGGCGTGCTCCCCCTTCAGCTTGCTGTGCTCGTCCTGCAGCGACGAATGCCGGTCCTGCAGCGTGATATGCTGCTCCTGCAGGTTCGTGTGCCGCTGCATCAAGGCATCCAGCTTGGTGGTGTCGATCTCCGCCGGTGCAGGGGCTGGCGCGGTCACGGTCACAATCACGGGCTCCGGCTGCGGCTGGCGCTCGGGCACAGCGGCAAGCTTGGCCGCCAGCTCGTCCTTCTCGGCCTGCAAGTTCTTGATCTCGACCTGTAGCGAGGTGATCTCGAGCGCGAGGAGCTTCTTCTCCTGCTCGAGCCGGTTGTGATTGTCCCGGGCCGCGATCATGCCCTCCTGCAGCTTGATGAACTGCTCCTCCTTCCTAGCAGACTCGGCGTTGAGGGCCGCCAAGTCGTCCCGGAAGTGGTCCCGCTCGGTGGTCAGGGCAGCGGCCTCGCCGCGCAGGGTGGCGAGGTCGTTGCGGAGGCCGTCCCGCTCGGTGACCAGCGAGATGATCTCCTCCTTCTGGGCCAGGTTCTCGGCCTCAAGAGTGTCAACCCGCTCCTTGAGGTCCCGCTTCTCCGCCTCCGCCGTCTCGACCTGGGCGCCTAGGTCGTCGGCCCTGCCCGCGAGGGCCGCTAGCCGGGCTTCGGTCTTGGGTTTCTCGCCCTCCAGGGCCTCCACGCGGATCTGGAAGGCATCCTTGTCGCTGGCGAGGCCGCCGACAGTGGTCTTCAGCTCGACGTTCTCCTTCTCAAGGTCGACCACGCGGCCGTGCAGGAACTCCTTGTCCTTCTCCAGACTCTCGGCGCGCGCCGCAAGGCCCGCCTTCTCCTTGGCCAGGTCGTCGACGCGGCCCTCGAGGCTCTCCTTCAAATCCTCAAGCGCTTTCTTGCTGTTGGCGAGGGTGCTGAGCGAGGCGTCCTTAGTGTGCAGGTCTTCACGCAGGAAGGAGCTGGCGGCGAGCAGCTCGCCGATCTCCGTGGCCTTGGCCGCCAGCCCCGTCTGCAGGTCGTCCGCCCGCGCCTGCAGAAGGTCGCGCGTCGTCTCCAGATCGGCGATCTGGGCGACCATCACGGTCTCGTGTTCCCGGCGGCCTTCCCGCACCGCCGTCACCTCCTTCTCTAGGTCGGCGCAGCGGTCCTCAAAGGCGGCTTTGGCCTTCTTGTACACGCCCAGCTCGGTCTGCGCGTCCTCACGGGCCGCGGTCAGCTCCTGCTCGAGGTCGCTGCACCGCCTCTCGAACGCCTCCTTGGCGTCTCGGAACAGGTTGCGCTCGTCCTGGGCGACAGCAAGCAGCCGGTCCTTGCCGTCCAGCCCCATGCGCAGCTCGTCGATCATGCCGGAGCTCTCGGCCAGCTCGCTGCGGAGGCGGCCACTCTCCAGCCGCTCCCGGCCCAGCTCCTGCTCGATGGCCGCCTTGTTGATCTGCAGGGCCGACAGGCCGGCCAGAGCCTCCTCTAGCTGCTTAGTCAGCTTGGCGTTCTGCCCGTGCAGCATCTCCGCCTCGCTGTTCAGCGCCCGGACATCGGATTTGAGGTCCCTGGCCTCCGTCTTGAGGCTCTCGGCCTCGCCCTTGAGATGCTTGACTTCGGCCTTGAGCTCGGCGGTCTCGCCCTCCAGGCTCTCGGCCCTGGTCCGCAGCGTCTCCAGCTCCTCCTCCTGCTGTTTGTCCTGGATGGCCTGCAGCGCCGCGTGCGTCGCGGCGATGTCGATAGGCACGCTGCGCTGGCTGCTGTGGCTGCTGCGGCTGCTGTGGGTGCTCAGGTTGCTGAAGTTGCTAAAGTTGCTAAAGTTGCTGATGTTGCTGCGCGACGAGGCGCTGCTGACCACCGTCCGCGTGGCGGGCCGCCGCTGGGCCTGCACGATCTTGGGCCCGCGGATTAGCGCCTTGTCGTCGAACCGGACCGTCTTCGCTGTCTCCTCGAACCGCACCGTCTTCTCTTCGAAGGTACTCTTGCCCTTAGGCGAGGGCGGCGACGTGGTGTAGTCGGAGTCGACTGTGGTGGCCTGAGTGCTGGTGGAGAGGATGGACGACGTCTCCGTGTCGGACATGGAGTCGAAAGTGGTGACGGACGAGTCGAAGGTGACCGTCTTGGAGCTCCCCGCGCGCTGGGACTGCTGCTGGTGCGGCCTCCGCTGCTCGAAGTCGACCCGGGGCACGCTGTAGGTCCGGGGCGGCGAAGGGTAAGAGTTGTTGCTGCCGGCGGCCGAGCTGGGGCCGGACATGGACTCGGAGCCCGAGCCTGCGGAGAAGGTGCGGGGATCGGGGGGAAGGGGTGCCATGACGACGGGCCGCTCGGCGTGCAGCACGGAGACGGGCAGCCGGTGGGCCGACGATGGCGGCTGGGCCGGGGCATCCAGTCGCGGCGTGGGAGGGGCGCTGTGCGAGCGGACGGAGCTGCTGTCGTCGTCGCGGCTCCGGTCTCGGTCTCGGTCTCGGTCTCGGCCTCGCTGGGGTGTTGACGGCGAGGGCCGGAAGATCTGGGCTTGCCTGGGCCCGGGCTCCGCCGCGGTGGCCGCAGACCCCATCGACCCCGTAGCCGACGAGCCTGCTCCCGACCCTGCCGCCGACCCCGCCGCCGATCCTGCTGCCGACTTGGATCTTCGCACAACCAGCCTCGGCCTCATGACGGGGCTGGGCTGCGTGGGCGTAGTGGTGACTGTGCTGCTCACATCGGAATCCTCGCCGATGGTGGGCTGGTTGGATGCGTCCGAGGCATCCGAAGCATCTGAGGCGTTGGAGGCGTTGGAGGCATTAGAAGCGTTGGAAAGGCGCCTCCTGACGGGGAGGCGACCTCCCGGCGGCTGGCGGCGCCTGATGCCGGTGGTATGCCGGTAGGACAGCGTGGGCTTCGCGATACGCGACACGCCGGTGTCTCGGGCATCCCGGGCATCCCGGGCGTCCCGGAGGTCCCGGAGGCCGTCTCTTGAGTGCTCGCGGTCCATTGCTGGCTGCTGCTGGGTGCCCCCGAGCGTGGATGGTGGGGAGCGGGGTATGAGGTTGGCTCCTGGATGGCCCTTAGTCGGGAGACCAAGAGAAAATGCTGGCGGTGCGCCAATGGGTTGGTTGTTGACGGATGGGATGGGTGCCGGCGCCGGTGGTTGAGACACAGTGCGCCGGTAGGCGAGGGGGGCGGGATCGAGGGGGTCGACCGACCTGGGGGGGCCGAGGGGATCGTTGGGTAGTGGACGTCTGCGTGCTAGGTGCGAGGGGCAGATCGGTCATCACGTGGTCCAGGGCCGCGTTGCTGGAAGAAGAGAGATGGGAGGAATGGTGAGTGAGCTCGAAAGCGCCGAGGAACCGGAGAGAGAGGGCTCAGAAATAAGATCGAGCAGAATGCGGGATGGTGTAAACAGGGCGAGGAATGCTTGTTTGGATGAATGGCGGAAAATAGAGAGGGATGCCCGGGTGCAATGGCTCGGCCGGCCGCCTTCTTTTTTATGAGAAAGGTGCAGCAGGGAGCAGGGAGCAGGGTACGGAGCAGGGTACAGAGCAGGGTGTACAAAGCAGGGTACAGGAGTAGGGTGCAGGAATAGGATGCAGGAGTACGGTGCAGGAGTACGGGGTACAAGAGGAAGGGTCACGAACACGCAGCCCTGGACTGGGTACTTCCGTGCGGTACGTACCAAGCGAAGTACGGGGACAGAGGCTCACTGAGCTCACCTCACCCTCCAGGGGGGTCCAGCCAACGGGCATTGGGTACCGGGAAGGTACCGTAAACGGGTGGCTGGACCACAGGCGTCGGCGCATGGCGAGAGGTGGAGGGATGGGGGAGAGGTAGTGGCAGGTCGGTCGGTGGGCGGGTGGGTTGATGGAGCCCACGGATTGGCGTGGGTATAGGGGCTTTGCCGGTGCTCGCTGGCGGGCCTGGCTGCCTGTAATCTGCCCGTAGAAGCTCTCACCCGATTCCGCTGCTCCGTCACGTCTCACGCGAGAGAGCGGCGATCGCCAAAGCTGGTGCGCATCGAAAGGCAGGAAAACGAATAACGGCGCGGATGGCCGTCCAGGGCTGACTGAACCTAAGACGACCTGGACGACGACCCGGACGGGCCAGGGCAGGCCAGGGCAAGCCAGGGCAGACCAGGGCAGGCCGGCCCTGGGCTGGGAGGGAAACGAAAATGTGCGGCGGGAATTGGGCCGCGCCTGCCAAATCACGGCCACCCTTGCACCTCGTTGGGCACCTCCTCCGCCTATAATTAGGGCTGGCACGTTTGACAGGCTGTGGAGCCCCTCCCAGCGCCGCCGGACCTCCAGCGACCGCCAGCGACCTTTAGCGACTCTGCGCGACTCTCAGCGGATCCCCAGCGGCCCGTCAGTGACCGCCAGCGCCAACCCAGCGCCAACCCCCAGCGATCCTCTAGGGATCCTCTCCACTCTCCGGCTCTGCCTGCCTGTAATTAGGTATCCCACTGCCACTGGGAAGGCCCTCCGACGGCCCTCTCGCTCTTCGCTCGACACGCCCGTCTTCCGAGCCGCCTTGGAAGCACGCCAGCCTCGGAAGACGGCGTGACGGCTGTTGGCGGGGACAGGGGGGACGTCCAGCCCGAATGGGAGGGGGTGCGGCTCTCTAGGGACGGAGCCGACGAGAAAGCCAATGAGGGTGCCGCGATGCCGTCGGAAGGGGGGGGTGTCGGGCGGGCCCGCCTTACGCCCTCGCATGCCTAGCTGCCCAACGTTCCCCACATTGGGCCTCAACGACCGGAAGGTCACCGTGCAAGGACGTAACAGGCGCCGTACTTTGTAACGGGAGGGGAGCGTCACGCCCACCTACCTAGGTAGATATATCTTGGTGGCAAACGGACAAATAGCGCCCGGCCGGCTCGGCGTGGGCGCGATCTAGGCGTTCTGTTGGCCGGCGGATCTAGACTCAATTGACGTCGTGCGAGGGGGTGCAGGGTGTAGGGACGCTGGCTGTTAGTACCCGTTACTGCCCGCTAAGCTGTCCGCTAACTGCTACTAACTGCCTGCTCACTTCGACACTGCCTGAGGTGCAGCGTTCCACTCCGCATTGAGATGAGGGTTTTACAGACTGTACGGAATATGCTCCTCCGTTATGCTGTTCTTGATTTCTGCTCCAGCTACTGCCTACGTCCTCTCGGTACTCTACCTACTGCGACTCTTTGTTGACGGCAGCTGAGGTAATAACTCGCTTGCGAAATTGCAATGCAGCACGAGATTTGCAAATTGAGACAGCAAATCGGGCCTCCGCTCTTCTCGCCTTGCCTGCAAGGTATCCGCTTTCTGCTTTCCGGGGATACCCACACCCCCCAGGGCGGCTGGGCTCCCCGCCCTGCCAGTAGAAGCCCTGGGAAGTTCAAGTTACTTGCAGCGACGGGGTGCTCTCTTCGCGCTCCGTCATTGTGCACACAACCGCCCACCTCCGTCCCAGGCAACCCCTCCGACAAACCAGCCCCCGTGCAGGCAGGTCCGCAAGTCTGCATGTCTGTCTGCGCGTCTGCACGTCTCCATATCTGCTTGCCTGCATGGGAAAGAGGAGATCCCTGGAAAAAAAGAGTCATCAACACAAAGAAGAGGAAAATGCGGGTAGGCGGTCCCGGTGGAGGGGTGGAGGGTCGTCTCCGTCTTCCCTGATTCCCTGATTCCCTGATTCGGGGGACCCTTCATTCCTGACATCCGACCGTCTCCCCTCCGCGTCGTCTTCCCACCAACTCCCCACTTCCCGGCCACGCTACGGTTCTACGAATACAGCCGCCCTTCCCAAGACGGCATTCACCCCAGCAGCCACTGAGGGGGCCGGCCTCTTTCGGAAGTGTTCCTTCGGGAGGTACATCTCCCAATCGAGCCGCTTCCGGATGGCGATGTGTGTCGATGTGTGCCGATGTGTGCGAGAATAGGCATCTGCCTGTGCCTCCATGATCCGTATGGCGGGCGGCAGCGTACGATGCGCGTCCGAACATGCGCTTCAACACGCGCTTCTCCCAGCTCGTCCAGACTCACTCACGTCGTCTCGGAACCGTCTTCGTCGCCCTGACGGAACAGGAATGGAACAGGAATGCGCCAGTCAGGGGCGGGTTGCGACGGCCCAGAACCCCCACACTCGATGGCTCCCGGACGGGCCCTTCTCCGACGTGGTCTGCGCTCATTTGTTCATGCGAGAGCGCCCCGCCCCCTTATGCCTCAGGCCAACTTCTTTGGGGCCCCCCACAAGCGACGAGAGGAGGCAGGAAGGGCAGAGACGCAGAGACGCAGAGAGGCGGAGAGGCAGGCGTCTGGAAGTCTGCGCCTGGCTGCTGCGAGTACGACTGCGTCTAGCTCCTAGTGTGACTCAACCAGGGGGCCCGGCGGGCGACTCGCGAGCGAATTTTCTCGCTGCTTCTTCCTGTTCGCTGGGTACCGCCCACAAAATCCTGGCGATTCGCGTATCAGGAACCCCGAGCCCGACGGGGGCCGGCTGGGCCGGCTGGGCCTACTGGGCCCGGCTGGGCCAAGAAGGTCGCCAAAGTGGTCCGAAAGGGGCCAAAATGGGCCCAATGGGCCCAAATGGACCGGACGGGACCGGACGCGGCCCAAACGGAGCGCAGACTTTTCGTCGGCTGCCTCCCCCATTCGATCGCTGCTGGGGTAAAGGAAATGTGTGGCGGTGACCGGCCGACCGTGCCAGCCATAACCGCGTTGCGTTGCCCTAACCGTGACTGCACCCGTATCGTCCAGAGCGTATTGTGACTGTGACTGACTGTGACTGACTAGAGACTGGGGACCAGGGCGGCGCGCGCGACGACGAGAAAGCGGTGAGGGAACGAAATGGAATAAACGAATGCGGGCGACCGGGGCGATGGGGGGACAGTGGTGGACTTTCGTCGCCCTGCCCTGCCCTCTTTCGGGCAGTGCGGTCTGCCATCGATGACCGACAACTCAACTCCCCTCCTTGCCCCTCCTGCTGGCTGCGTCGTGTCGCTGAGCTGGCCCAAACAGAAATCAAAGACTAGAGTAAAGCCTCCAGTCCGAGAGGGGGGGCTTCGGTGTACTTTATGTACAACTGGCCCACGGCGAGAGGCGGGGTTCCCTAGCGGCCTCCGGCTGATGGGAGGGCGGCCATTTGGCGGTGAGCGGCCTCCGGGCCACCTTCCTCGACTGGCTCTCGCTATCTTGCTCTTGGGGAGGGGGGCTCAGCGAAGGAGTCCTCGCCGTTGCTGCGCCTCTTTAGTTCGGCCCAGTCACCGCCGGAGTGGCGCTGTTGCCTACGACGAGCTTGCTGTTCTTTTCCGGACGCTGCCTGCCTGCCTGCCAACAAGTTCACTGCTAGTGGTTGCTTGATTCTCGCAGGTTCACGTCGCCGCTGAGGCCCTGTCTCATCGCAGAACACCACAGAAACCTCTGTTGCTACCTCATGCCTAGCAAAGAGGCGCACACGGGATGCCCAAGGAGGCAGCCGATGTGCCCACCCCCCTGGAACAGAACGTCGAGCCTAGGAAGCTCGTGGAAATCTGCTTCACCGCCCGCTATCGGCTGCGGCTCCCATAGAGGTCATGACGGGCCTGCTCCCTTTGCTTTTTCCTTCGCCCTGCTAAGCTAGCTTTACCTTGCACAGGTAGATAGGCACAGGTACGTACATGCGGGCGGGCAGGCAGGCAGGCAGGCAGGCAGTCAGGCAAGTTCCATGGATGCCTTGGATAGTATTACGCCTCTATCACGAAAGGAAAGAGCTGTCGTTGCATTGCGTCCTGCATGTCTGTGTCTCTCTGCCGTCCCTCCTAGCAACCAGTCGCAGACGCAGTCCTTCTAGCTGCCCAGTAACCGCCTGCAGTCACATGTTTCGACGGTGGATAGCCCTGCTCCGAGAGCACCGACTGGAACAACCCCCTACCCCCGATCGTTGCGGCCAATAGTGGCGGACTCTCTCTGGCTGCCTCGAATCAGGTGATCCCGATCGTGGGAGCCAACTTGCCCTGGCAAACAACATTGCAGGAGTCCCGGTGACAAACAGCCCCGAGAAACTGCAACTCCATATTGTTGATTCTTCTCATTCCAACCAGAGCAGATGTCGGCATTGTCACGAATACGGTCAATGAAGCGGTATTGTACCCACTGCTGCTGTAATATCCACCTCCTCATGCACGAATATGCACAACCAGGCGCTATTACAAGCTAATGGAATGGACACCATGCATGTCTCGTAGGTGGAGGAGGATCCACCGCACAGTTTTCGATAACTCGTCCAGTTCCGCTCGCTGTGCTCGCCGTGCTTGTTTGCTCGCCGCCGGAATAGCAGCAGCCTGCAAGTGGTATTAGGGCTAACAGCAGTCTAGATGCATGTATCGGTGGCTCCAGCGCACAAACAGACGAAGGAGACGTCCGTATGGTTGAAGCGCCGGTGAAGTGTCAGTATCAGTGGATTGCCTAACTGAATCGCTGACGGTACGTCTCTCCCCGACCTACGAGGTCTCGTCCCCAACGAGACTCAACAAAACAAACCGAGGGCTCAATCAACAACTCAGCACTGCAGGGCTCGTACGTAATGAGCCCCTGCCTATGACAAGTGACGGGAAAAACGGAGGGGTCTAGACCGTGCTCTGCCAGCCTGTTCTGCTCACCTTGCATACATGCCCAGTAGGTAGTGGGTGGGTGGGTGCGATGAGTGCGTTCTTCCATGATGTGTCGTCCTGTCTTCGGACTCCGGAGAGCCTCCCCGGGGTCCTCAATCCTCATGTCAGCTAGCGCCTCAGCCAGCATCCGGGGCTAGCCGGGATGTGGCTTGGCTTATTCGACTCAGTTCGCCGGGAGAACTGCTCCCCGCGGGAGAGAGACTGGTATCCCCGTCACCTTCCCTACTTCGCACGCCCCATGGATTCCATGGATCAGCTCGGTAATGGACGCCACGAGGTGACCGACCCCTGCCCGCCGGATCCATCTCTACGCCGCCAACAGCCCCCCTTTCTCCTCCCCCCCTCCGTTCCCCGGCGGTGGCGCCACACACCTTGTCTATCGCGTTACGGACTGCATACAGCCACTACCAGTCGGGAGGATGGATAGGTGACTCAGGCTCCTGTTTACGTTCCAACGTCGCGACGTACATAAGGGACGGTTAACGTGTCGCCATCCCACACGTTCTGGAGCGCGAGGAAAGCAACGTGAAAGTAGGCGGGCGGGCGAGCGGGGGGGACACGACATTTTCCCCAGGGCGTCTTTGTCGAGAGAGAGCCGTTAGCATGGGAACGTGCAAGAAGCACGTAGCCACTTCCGGAATTAGGTTGGGCCTAGCCGTGAACCACAATAACGGCTGGAGTGTCTCACAACTCCCGGTCTTCCCCAGTGCGACGCCACAGGAGGCGAACACGACTTGTAATACGAGATAATAGTAGCACACACAACACACACTGTCACACGACAACACACAAAGTGCAACACGCAACAGATACCAGACAACCGACAACAGATAGCAACAGACAGCACAACAAGCAACCATCCTGACAGACCCAACAGCCATCGCGGACGGGAGGCCGGCGAAGGAGATGCTACCCCCCTCTCCTATCTCGCAAGAAAACCAGCCCGTGAAGTCGGAAGGCGTGCGCAAAGGGCTACTTCGTTCTCGTGTGTGAACGAGTCAAGCCGAGGGACGTAGGTGAGAACGAGAGAAGGGAAGAGTCGTTCTGGAAGAAACGTTCTGGAAGAACTCCACATCGACGAGATATCCGGCCATCCGAACGTTGACGCACGAATATCGAGGCCCAAGAGGGTGCGAGAGTCATGTCCCGGCCCTCCTGTTTGACTTCGTCGTGCCTCTTCCCCTCTCTTGCTACTCTGGCGCCCGTCGTGTGGGACTGGAGCCGGCATCACTTACATGACACCACTGAGTCCACCGACCCCTCCCCTTATCTGCGACAGCTCCTGCAGGTAAGTATGACTTGCAGGGCTGAGCTGGCCTGATAAGCTGCCAGCCAACGGCCGTCGTCTCGGGCCGTGATAACAAATGCCCCTCGGACTAGCTGAGCCCAACTCACCACATACTTGCCCATGCACTTACCTATAGTTTAGCTGTCTGTCCCCTTGGCTGCAGAGCAGAATCGTCGCTCTTCGTGGGAGCCCAACTTGGGCGATCTCGATCCCGCCGGATCGCGATGTTGTCTTGTTTCAGTTCCTGGGCGGCAGCACCAGTACCTCTTATTGCATCCGATGTGTGCTATTCCTGGCGTTCCCCCTGATTCATGCTGAACGGGCCACCACTACTCGAATAGTATGCATGAAGTGGCCACTCGGTAATTAAAGCCGGTCTTCGGGCACGGGCGGCCCTCCCACCATTTTTCGAACTCCGCTCAACACCCCCCGGTGTCCGGACCCGGGCCCGTCGTCGAGAAGACAGTTAAAGGCGGCGACGGCCCATATCGCTGACGCCTCGGAGGCTATCCGAGGGGCATAGCCGGCGCAAAAATGTTGTCTCCCGTGGGGACATCCAATGTCGATGGGGTCGCTCGCTGGATGCGTGGCTCGCGCCATCGCCATCCCACGTTTCGCGATGTTGATATCGCCCGTCTGCCGGGCTTGGGGAGGGCTCAGGTGGAACTTCGGGCCAGTATCGGTAGGTGTATACCTATGCAGTAATCAATAGTAGGTGGTCATTCCAAACCCAATGTCCTCTTGCATGGGACAGAGTGCGCGGTACTTAGCTGTACTATGTGGGTGGCTCGAACGGACAAGCAAGACATTCCGTTATGAGAGCCGGCAGAACACTCGATAGTGCGGGATCCATCTCCAGGATCAATCTCTGGGTAGTCTCAGTCATTCTCTCCACTTCGCGCGCCCAACCAGCAGTGGCTCGCAGTTGGGCTGCATGTGAATGCTGGCTCTGCTTGGCGCAGCCGACGCGCTCTGGGTGAGCATTCGAGTGAATTTATTGTGGACGAGGCTGTGAACGAGCTTCTCGGTAGTATACTTCGACTTGATATTGATAAGGTGTGTCGTTCAGATTGCCGGCTGAGATGGGGGAAGTGAAGAAGAGCCGGTCGAGAAATCACTACCCGATGACTGCCGGCAGCTGGACACGCTACAACGGGTAGCCCGTAATGAACGGCTGTCAACCGATACAATTCGCTCATGAGGCTGACGTCATCTCACCTGCAGCTACCACGGCGTGGCCGCGCTCTATTTGTCCGGGCTTCAAATCGCAAGGCTGGCGACTGCAGCCACGAGTTGCGCCTTTTAGTGGCAATATGCACCTGCCAGATTGAGGTGTAGTGTTTATATCACGGGGCTGACGATCAAAGTGGAAAATAATTGGAGGTTTCTACCTGGTATGAACCCGTAAAGCATATTCAGTAATGTAGGTAGTCGCTTTTTGTCACTCCCTATGAAGCCTTCGTGACTATGCCGCCCGCCTCCTTATCGCTTTCGCAAGATGCTATTCGCGTTACACGCCAGTTAGGAGGTCCATCGATTGACCTCCAGGGCTGTGTCGGCTATATTCGGGGTTAGTAAAGGGCCATTGAATGTGGGTCTTTAGGCGTTCCAGACCACCCAGGCGCCATCCGCGATAGGGCATAGACTGCCTTTTAGTGCACAGCTGACACTTCTCAGCTCAGCACTCTTAACCCCACTACGAACCAACTATTTTTTCAGCTCCGTGGATTGCTGATTGTTGCTAGGCGTGCTGGGCTCACCTTTGCTTTACCGAGATACGTGCGCTCGATATTACTCCATATTGCTCTCTACTAGTTCGTCCGTTCGAAGGTTAGGCGCCCCTCGTCCGATGGGTCGCCGTCCACTGCCTCGGACGAGAAATTCGATAATGAGCGGGCGAGATATGGAGGCCTTCGCCATCCACTGGTTCCCCTAATTGGGAGAGGCCTTTGGCATAACGCCATGGCGAGCGATGATTAGAGGTAATCCATCCCATCCCTCTACTACCGCCACAGCTGGACGCCCTACCTGGGTTAGTCCTGGCAAAGGTTGCTCGTTGATGGCCTCCCTGATTGGGCTGGCTAGCGAGGTGTGGCCCCCTCCTCCCCGGCCAGCTTACTCCATTCGCTAGTCCATGATTCATGCCGGAGTGGGATGGATGGGTGGAGGGAAAGGGGCGCGCGAGCACTGCGATCCAGGCTGCTGGGTCGGCGCCATCCGAGTGCCCTGCCTGGTTCGATGCGTATATAAAAAGATGCAGCCGGTAGTACGCCGACGCCGATACCAGCGATGAGCGGAGCGCAGCGGACGGCGGGCGACCTCATATTACTCGCTTCTCGACTTCTTGACGCTTCGGCTTTTCGACATTTCGACTTCGCGACCTCCCGATGGAGGAGCCTCCACGGGCGCCGGGCAGCATGGCGGTCGACATCCTCATCGTCGGGGCCGGGCCGACGGGGCTCTGCGCGGCCAAGACGTTCCTCCAGCACGACGCCGGCGCCGACGTGGTCGTGCTCGAGAGCCAGCGTTCGCCGGGCGGGGTGTGGTCCCAGGAGCGCATCTACCCCACGCTCAAGACCAACAATCTGTGGTCCAGCGTCGACTTTACCGACTTCCCTATGGACGAGCGCTTCGGCATCCGCCCGGGTGAGCACGTCACCGGCGAGGCTATGCACGCCTACCTCGCCGCCTACGCCGCGCACTTCTGCGTCGCTGACAAGATCCGCTTCGGCACCCGCGTCGTCGAAGTCCGGCGCCTTCACGGGCGGGACAAGGGCTGGGAGGTGGACACTATCCGAGAGGGCACTGGGGAGGACGCTGTCCAAGAGCGGGACGCCTTCCGGGCGGAAAGCCCGAGTCCGAGTTGGAGTTCGAGTTCCGTAGAGACGCTCTGCTGCAAAAAGCTGGTTATCGCTACCGGCGTGCTCAACGCCCCCCACATGCCGATCCTAAAAGGCGCCGCGGACTTCGGGGCTCCCTACATCCACTCCAGTCAGCTGGGGCCCGAAACCAATCTCTTCCTCAGCGATGCCGACTTGCGCGCCGTGGCCGTGCTGGGCGGCGGTAAGTCGGCCTACGACGCCGTGTATCTCGCCGCCAGCACCGGTCACGAGGTCGAGTGGATCATCCGCCGGTCTGGCCGCGGCCCCGTCTGGGTGTTCCCCACCCACGCAGCCCTGGGGCCCTTCAAGGCCTGGCGCGAGAGGCTGGTGACCATGCGCTTTTTCAGCTTCATGTCGCCCTGCATCTTCCCGGACTTCTCGGGGCTCGCCTGGCTGCGGCGCTTCCTGCACTTCAGCGCCATCGGCCGCGCCATCGCCGCCGCCTTCTGGGCCAAGTCGCACGCTGGCACCCGTGACGAGTGCGGCTACCGCGCCGACCCGACCACGCGGGTCCTCGAGCCGGAGCAGAACCCGTTCTGGTACGGCACGGCGTCGGGCACGCTCAACTACGACCAGGACATCTTCGCCTTTGTGCGCAGCGGCCAGGTGCGCATTCACCGCGAGGACGTGGCCCACTTGTCGGAGAGGACGGTACACCTGGCTGACGGCACCCGCCTGCCCGTGGGCGCCCTCGTCGCGGCCACCGGCTACTCCGGCGCGCCCCGGCTGTCATTCCAGCCGCCCAGCCTACACGCCGACCTGGGTGTGCCCTCGGCCGACTACGACGGGGCGCAGAGGGCGTTCTGGGCGCAACTGGACGCGCAGGCAGATCTGGCCATCGCTGCCTCGTTCCCGCGGCTGCTTGTCGGCCCGCACAAGAGCCCCGGCTCGGCGTCACCGCGGCCGTACCACCCGGGCATGAACGCTGAGGCGCACTTCTCGCCCTGGCGGCTGTACCGCGGCATCGCCCCGCCCGGGCTGGCCGCCGCCGGCGACCGCTCGCTGGTGTTCCTGGGCATGTTCAGCAACATCGCCAACACCGTGCGCGCCGAGGTGCAGTGCCTGTGGGCCCTGGCCTACCTTACCGGTGCGCTGGACCGCGAGGGCAGCCCCGTGGGTGACGATGTCCGCGGGGGAAAGGTGCACGAGGACGCGGCCGTGTTCCAGCGCTTCGTGCAGCACCGCGCCCCCTACGGCCATGGCCGTTTCTATCCGGACCTCGTCTTCGACCAGCTGCCCTACTGGGACGTGCTGCTGCACGACCTGGGCCTGCCCACCCGCCGCAAGGCCAACGCGCTGCGCGAGCTGTTCGAGCCCTACACCCAGGCCGACTACCGCGGCCTAGTCGACGACTGGCTGCGTAGGAGAAAGACTGGGGATTTCCCGAGCATGTAGACTGTATTTGTCACATAGTAGCGTTTGATTTATTGGAAAGCATACCTACCACATACCACTGTCTCATGCGGACCTAGTATTACAACGTCCACATACTAGGCAAGTGCCCGGCGGAACCCCAGTGCTACTTCGTAGGAAAATTCCCGATAGTAGGGCAGCGGGTACCATTTCCTAATGGCTTTCACGGACGGGCCGGAAATTAATTGGCAAGCCCACGAGTCCACGACTTCCGCGCCACGCCGCGAAGCTCTTTCGTTTCCCATCTCCCGGATCCCTACTATTTCCCCTTTAGGCGCAAGGCCTCTAATAATGTACGATAGGCACCTAAATGGTACCTAGGTACGTATCCGGTATTATTATTATCACCGTCAATGACGGCTTCCCGCGTGGGCGACCTCGTGGCTACCTACCCTATCCTTCCCGTCCCTCCCACCCCTTTTTCCTATTCCCTGCGTGGGCCAACCCGACCCAGGGAAGCGAGATAAGCCACCCAAGTCCCTGCGGGTAGGGTGAAAGGGTAAAGGTTAATGGATAAAGTAAGCCGGACCGGCCATACGGAGAATTTGGCTAAGGGGTGGTGGAGAAGATACGAGCCGGGAGTTTTGGGGAGCTGGGACGTCTGTCGACGGCGAGGTGGTATCTATTAATTGATTCTTACCTTGCAAAACTTCGAAACCTGCCTGCCTGGATCTAGCATACAGCCTGGTCTGGTCTAGTATTAGCAAGCTGCCCAGAGCCCGATATTATCCGGAACCCGGGTGACCGGGTCCCCAGTGCAGTCTGGCCAGGAGTGGAGGCCTTGCGGAATCTTTCAAACTCTTGTTGATATGGAATTCTGGCTGGCGGGCTGGGCTGTGCCCCGCTAAATTGCCCATGCGCGTTTTATCTACTCAGTCCTAGGTGGGCTCGGAGGACGGGCAAGGTGGGAGGAGGGATAACCCAGAGAGATACATACCTACCGGTTCCCAGCCTCGCTCGTGAGGGGATGTTTATTACTGCGCTAGGGAACTTGCTCAAGGCCAAGCTCAAGGCCAGGGCCGGACTGTCCCAATCACGGGGAATAAAAGCACGACGGGGAGTTTTGTCTGTCTGCCCATCTGGGCTTCTCTATTTCCGGTAACCCACCTAAACCATTACGGCATCGTAATTGTTGCTTGTCTTTTTCTTCCTTCCAGCACTCCGGTTATTTTCCCTCCAGACTGGAGGGACGGGGGTACAAGGGGCTTGGCATCGCTAAATCTACCGCCGTGGTTGGATGGCTAAGCTTTTACGCCCTCGTCCTTGCCTCGCCCTCGCCCTTACCGGTAACATGGGCTCTCCCTCTCTTGCCAAGTCACCGGCGGGCAGCCGCTTGCCGTGAGCTGCAGCATGCAAGGGACGCGACGTACGATGCTGCTGCTACGGAGGTCCGAGCCGAGAGCTTCCCCCCTCCCGGGTGGGTGAATATTCCCCGGCCTCGGTATTCTATCCACACCATACCCCTGCTGATAACGTGTTTCTGCCGGGCGGACGTGGGCTGAGTCTCTGGGTCGAGTCAGATAACAGATGGCTGTAAGGCGTTATATTGCATCTGTCTATCGCGGCAACGGGATGTGGGACATGAAAAGGTACAGGATGATGGGGGGGGGGGAAGGTATACGAACAGCCTTGAGGATAAGAAGGTCTGCTCTCCCCCCTTTCCCTGGGGCCGACTATTATGCTCAAATGAGACGTCTGTCTAACGTTTTCCTCCGCACATGCCCATTTCTCCTTAGCCACATCGCTCAGCCTATCTACTATTATACCAATAGCAGCCGTATACCCTAGGCTAAGTCGAGGTCAGGTAATCTTGCGATGGCGAAGCTCTCGATTTCGCTCTTGGTCCTGCTGACGGCTGCCACCGGCGGTCTGGCAGCTTTCCGGAAGCCCTGCCCTACGCCGTTCGACGTGTGCGGGTGGACGCTTACAGGAAACTACGGTATGTAGATGCTAAGGATCACTCCCACTCTCAAGGACCCGAATGCGGTTCGTTGGGCTTGCCTCCTACCTATACCTGCCTAATTATTAACGCCTATCGTCCCTGCAGGCTATGACCAAGCCACGCTCCTGGCTGCCGCGGCTGAGGGCGGGGTAGACATTTCCGGCGCGTACGACAGCATCTACTACTGCGGCGATAACGGATACATCGAGTGGGCCAGCCGATGCGGCGCCGGGGCCTGCAACGCCGGCTTCAACGACCAGACGGATGCGCTCTGCAAAGGCAGCCAGCCCCAGCCCCAGCCCCCGCAGTCTGGGGATGACGACGGCTCCGACGGCTCCGGAGACGCCGGGGACGCCGGGGATGCCGGCGATGCCGGCGATGCTGGCGATGCTGGCGATGCTGGCGATGCTGGCGATGCCGGCGATGCCGGCGACTCGTCCGGCACCGAACCGCAGCAGCAGCCTCAGCCTCAGCAGCAGCCACAGCCGACCGACAGTGGCTCGGACCAGGGGAGCCAGACTGAGATCCCTGACGTGCCCTTCACCACGTTCATCACGCGAACGATCGGGCCCGAGGCGACCGGGGTCCCCCCGGTCTAGATGAAGAGAGCAAGTGTGCTAAGCCTGTCTGGGATTGGAGAGTAATTCATCCAACGAGAGAAGGAAGAAAAAGATAGGGCAGGTAATTACGATGTAAAGGAAAGATAATAGCAGTCCAGATTTCCAACCACATAATAACGCCCATAACAAATTCTCATATATTCCACCATCACAACCCGTATTACGCCATGTGATGGATCTCTTGTTTGTGTAGGTACCTAAATCTTGAACTGGGTGAAACAAATTAGAGTGGCTGCGCCCCATCTTCATGATAGGAGATGTGATAGGGGGCTTGAAGGGGCTTAGAACAAAGTTCAATTCAGTAATGATCTTCCAAGATTCGTAGTTTCTTGCCTCTTTCTTTCTCTTCTTCTTTAAGGCAGCTGGCCTCGTTCCTGTCACGTAGAGTAGATTACATGTGTTAAACTAAACCTTCTTCAAGTTTCCTGACTTTCCCTTTAGATATATGATAAGTTTGTTTAGCTATAGGTCATTCTAGATTCCGAACCGCCGTGATAGCCGCCCACCGTATTTTGGATCTCAGCCAAGCGGCTAACTAGAAAATACCTAGCCCTTTTTGACAGCCTCACTTTTATGGCCTCTTAGGTTAGTGCCGTCTTCCTGCCGGCCCGGCGTATTCGTAAGTACCTTGCTTTGTTTATAGCTTTATCACTATTTATCGGCCGTGTGACAGGAGATGCAACTGAGGATGGGCAGAAAAAACTTTCGAGTGGAGGGGCTCATAGGTAGCTGGGAATGGGAATCATGGGATAGCGCGAGTGAGCCGCTGGCGGCATGAGAACCCATTACGTCTTATTATCTCCCGGCTGCAGTCGTGGGAGCTTCGACACTTGAGGTGAAGTCTCTGCATGCAAGAGTGCGTCATGATGGCCGTATGGTCTGCTCTCCATTAGCCACTGCGCCCAAATGCAAACTCATCGCGTTATATGATGGATTGGGAGCCGCTCGTGTGACGAGGGCGGAGGTGTATCGTATCCCTTGTGCTGTTTATTAGGCTGTGTTCTCTGCATTTTTTATTCTTTTCTATATTGCATTCGCCCTGTCTTATGTCCAGATCGATGCGTTCGCCTAAAAACTCAGGTGCCCAAAAGGCCCAAGAGATATAGTTTGGGACATAGCAGAATTGGAGGGTGCGGTGAGTTTCACAGAAAGAAAGTCAAATAGGAAAGAGTTGACAGTTATTAGTAATGCAAAAACTTTCTAATCGCGGCTCATATCTCCGCTACCAAGTCAGCAGAGATAATTCCACCTTCAAAGTCAGTATTCAGTGGTGTGGTTGGCGGCCCAAACGCGCAGAGTACACAGGTTCCTGGCGATCCATTTTCGGCCGCATGCATGGGCAATGTCGTGCCACGTCGTCGCATGGACGGTGAGGACTTCGGGCCTCTTGCTGTCCAGGTAGTTATCGGGGATCTCGAACTGGACGAAGCACATATAATGTTTGACGGCGGCGATCACGAAAACGCTGTAAAAGCAATCTGCGTTAGGACTCAAGGTGCTACAGCCCTAAGAGCTCCGCAACATCCGGGGTATAACAGGTGAGCACTGTCTACGCCTACCTGGGTGCCCACTGGGCACTAGAGAAATGAAGACGAAGAAAAGTACTGTACTATATAAACCTGCTCGGGAAGGACAGTGAGGGGGACTCCGAAGAAAGGGTAAGCAAAACAAGGATCCTTACCTTTCTGCAGAAAAATAGGTGTCTCGGCCTTGCAAGCGAAAGGCCAATGCTGCCGTAGTCATCTGCGCCAGAAGGTCATCGGCAATGCGGCTTTCACCTGGGACGAAGGCGAAAGAGTCGCCTTGAGGGAAGCTCGGCCTCGTTACGACGAGGGCCACGCGCCTGCTTCTCCAGCCGTCCCACTGGAGGGCTAGACCGCCATCGTCCTCCATGTTGATGATCGTGTTTTGGAATAGGGCTTCGTGGGTAACCTTGGTCTCATCGTAGGTAGCGGTTATAGAACAGCCCGGCCCATCTAGCCCCGGCGCCCAGTAGAGGATCTGGCGCGACACGCTGCCCACCATTATCGCCGTAGCGCCATCCCAGATGTCCTCACCAAAGGCGCCAATACCCACAGCACCCTGGCTTGCCAAGATCGAGTCGCAAAACGGCACCAAAGACGACCAAGCCAGGGCAAGAAGAGACTGGCGTGGGTATTGGTGCATCAAGGAGTTCTCTGACCTCCAGCGCAGCGCCGGGAAGCCACCGGATGGGCCGTCGATAAAGTCTTGGATTTCTTTATGGACCGGCCCGTGATCCCAGGCCGAAGAGTCGTAGTATTCCTCTAGTGCAGGTGGCATGGCGCCGAGCGTGGGGTCGCAGACGACGCGGCAGGCTATCAGGTGCGCCGTACCCCAAAAGCCTTGGATGGTTACCGGCAGTTGGCGCAACGTCACCTTGGGGTGGGCGCCAGCTTTTGCCTCGAGCCTCGAAGGGCTGGTGATGGTGTCAAAGTAGGCGTTTGCCATCTTGGCTAATATCTGATGGAGGTGGGGGATGTCACCACAGCCTGGGATGGGGGTTGGGGGAGAGCAAAGGTAGGGATGGTATAAATACGTCGTTGGGCAGGGAGGATGAGCGAGGCGCCATCGCTGTCGGATGATTATCGGCTAGGAGGTTCCACTCACGTGACCTATGCATCATGTGCAAATCGCTGCTCCGTATAGAAGGCTTGCTTAGGAGATTCTCTTTCGTTCCTTCTCTTCTCCATAGTCTGTAAGTACCTAGGTACCTAGGTACCTTCGGTAGTCAGAAAAGGGAGGGGGAACTACGTTAAAGCCGGCCCGGCTTTAGTGGGCGGGCCGAGCTCCCCTAGCGCTCAGCTCAAGTGGGCCTTTTGCCTCAGGCTGCTCATGAATACCGCTTCGTGACATCGCGCGTCGCCACTGACGAACTCACCCCTGCCTGTCCGCCGCCGTTCAGCCGTGCACGCCTGTTTGTGTTTGTGCCCCCATTTTCTGGCCGAAGACCACCTCCTTACATGCATTTCGTAATCGGCCGATCGGGCGTGATGTAGCTCCGCTCTCTCTCGTGGTAATACCGGATCCGAGCAGGTCCACACGATGAGCCTCGTTGAACGGCGCGTCCAGGGTGAGGTACTTCACCCCGTCTAATAGGACCTCCTCCTCGTCGTGCTACGGGTTTCCGTGCAGGCAAACACGATCGAGATCCTTTTTGAGATCAAATGAACGGGCCTCACAACTCACCGTCCGATACCGCGACGGGCATCTTCCGAATAGTAGCTGCCCTTCAGCGATCTCTAGAAGGCCAGCATGGTCACCATCATCCAGTAGACCACCCCATCAGCCGTGGACACCTCCCCGGGCTTGGGATTCCAAAAAGCCGCAGATGCTTCAGCCCTTCGTCGTCCGCCACAGGCTCCGAGGCCACGAACAAGGAATCGCCCTCCTCGGTCACCGTGAGATTCGACATGTCCGCGGAAAGTTCGTATACGTCGCTGTCCCGCGGAAGAGCGGCGGCGCGTGTTGCGGAGCCGAGCCGAGCATCGTGCTGACCGGTCGCCGTAAGCTCGAAGAAGTCCACCCAATCCTCCTGCATAATGCAGGTCATGCGGGCCTTGGTGCCATTCGTCTGGGTGTGCAGCTGTCGAAAGAGGCTGATATTGCGGCCGTACATGCAGTCGAACGTGTGAGACAGTTTGGTCTATAGGCAGGACAGGGGCGAGTCGTACCGCCAAAGCCTCGTCCCGTCCTTCCTGGGCGGGAGCTCGGCGATCGAGTCGCCGTCGACCAGGTAGGCGTCGGGCTCCCCCGGCTCCTTCGGCCGGACCGCCGCCTTAGGTGGGACGATCAAGGGACAGTATGGGAGGCTCTTGTGCTCGCCTGAAAAAGTGCGCGACCAGCTGCAGCCGCGGGTGCAGCACTAGCAGATATCATGGGGGGCCTTCGAACGGATTAGAGAGCTTCGCCTTTCTGCAGCGCCCCTGTTTGCATAAGCCCTCGACCTTCTCCGCGGACATCTTCTGCTTGAGCGCCGCGGACCTTGCCGCACGTCCAGGCGGAGAGGAAGACGCCTATCAGTCGGCGTTGGGAGTCCGACGTGGCTGATATTACGACCCGATGCCTCCGGGGCTTGAATCGAGGCCAGATGCACCAAGTTCCTCACGAGAGGTCCGAGTGAGACCCACGACAAGTCGAGATTTCCGCATCCATGGACCCCCGCGTTGCCATCAATGCCGCCTGCTTTATGTTCCCATCGTTCCCTCCAGTTTCCGAAAAAGGAGGCACATGGAAGAAAAGGCTTTGCAAGTACGGAAACGGCCCGGGAGACGTGCTGCACCTCGGGACAGCCCTGGTTTGTGCGTAGGAGCCCCAGGAATAGGTTATTCTGTGGAGAAATGCGGCTAGCTGCCAATGGTGAGTCGAAAAAAAAACCCATGCTGGATAAGCTACGTAGACATGTGTTTTCTGTCCTCCAATCTGGATACACCAATGACCATTTTAGTGGGTCGGTGCATTATAAATGACGTGCTTCCACATAGGTACGTACCCTACCTACTTATTGATGCACATGGTCAGCAAGCACTGCTATTTTAACCCCGCCCGAGGCTTCACATAAATGGCTCACGTCTAGTACCCAATAACTCTGCTGATTTTGCTCCTAGACGACTATTACTGTATAGGTACCCAATGGGTCGCGCCCAGGAAGGAGTAATGAAGGCACCTCGCGCGTGCGTAGACGTGCAAGCGGACATATGGGTGGCGTTCTCCTGGTTCTGGTTTACCTTGCAGCTGCGGCAAGTCACAACGGCTCTTAGTCTGCTAATCTGGTCGTTGTTCTGGATTGCGTGGCCACAACTCCTATTAGCGAGCGACGAACAACGAGTCATTATACACTTACGTCTTACACAGTACATAACTGACTGACAGTAACAGCTCCATTGATACTTGTGTCATTGCCACTCTGCCAGCCATGACGGCCCGGCCCCTCCGTCCGTCTGATGAACGTAGATGTACCTACCTGCCTAGTCTCTTCTGTCCGCGTGACTCAAGGAGGAGCAGCTCAGGCAAGGAGGAGCCGGCCAAGGCTGAGCATATTATCTGTTGACCGTCACTAAGGGACGCCTTACACGCGTAACCTCGAGGTCCCGCTATCATCTTAGAAACGTCGGCGTATGCTTAGCCCCCAGTTGGCACCCCTCTAGGCGTCATCAGGATGCATTCTGCCCCCGAAGGATAGCCGTTGGCCACGAACAGCTGATTCTGCATACTGGCTCAATTAAGTGATATTGGTACATGGGTAATAATACCTGGTCGCTGACGTCGACATGGGCCAGACTTACTTATTAAAGTAGCTGGACGCCCACGGTTAGCTGGGCGTGCGCCCTTCCTGGACCTGGAGTCCGACCACATTTCGTCTTCTGCCATCTATGGGCCCACCTACCTAGAGAGGGCAAGCCCTCAGAGTGACTTCTATACTCTGCACACATCATCAGTTATCACCCACAATACAACAGCAAAAACAATTCAACGTTAAAACAACGTAACGACAAAAGAGAAAGAAACAGAAAGCGTGGCCATGTCGCACGTCGGCCATCACGGGGGTTACCCCAACCTGCAGCCGGCGTTCTGGGACACGCCGGCCGCCAAGGAGACGGTGATCGAGACGTCCGTCACCGCCCCGAAAGTCACGCCCGTCTTCAACCCGCCCGCCGGCTACGCCCTGCCTCCGCCTCCGGCATGGCTGCCGCAGATCATCGACATCGACGGGTTCCCTCCCGCCCTCCGCCGAGACATGACGACGACGATCACGGTCACGGTGACCACCACGGAGACGCAGACCGCGTCTCCGGCTGGAGAAGGCCCGCCGCTAGCCACCTTGACCTTCGCTTCCACCTTCGTTTCCACCACCGCCTCCACCTTCACCTCCACGCCCACCGCCACCATTTCCCCTCCCAAGCCGGCTATCATCGATGAAGACTCCCTCGAGGAGGCCTTTTACCCCCGGGTCTTGCGCAGCCCGGCCACCCCGTACTGCCTAGAGCTCTGCGAGACGGGGCTCAACAGCGTGCTGATCGTCCGGGTGGGCGAGTACGACGAGGTCAGCTTCCAGCCGACCAGCTACGGTTCCCTCGCACTGGTGTGCCCGCCGTGTCAGCCGCGGGAACCCAACTCCAACACGCAGACGACCGCGAAACCCTGGACCTCGAGGCCGACAACCTTGACAGAGGCGAGCACGAAAGGAATAAGCATAGAGACGGGAGATGCCTCGCCGTCCGCCGTCCGCCGTCAGCTGGTCCCGCCGTTGCAGAGCGTGCCTGTCGACTTCTTGTGCGCAAAGTGCGACCGCCCGCCGCCGCCGTGGCTGGGCAACGTGACCTACGTCGAGGCTTGCATCTCCTGGTGCGGGCTGATCAACGAGATGACCGCGTTGTGGCGCTTGGGTGCCGTGCCCCTCGACGAGGCCGAGATGGCCCAGGCCCTGGGCAACGGCCCCAAGATCCCCGCTCCCCTCCCGCCCTTCGAACTGTCCCACCCCATCCCGCTTCCCATCCCCTTTCCCCCGCCGGACCGCGACGGTGCCGATGTGGAAGATGACCGGACGATGGACGAGGCTGCTCTGGGTGCTCGCACGCCGCAGACGCCCCCCGACTCGATCGCCGATGGCCTGACAGAGCGGCAGAAGCGGATTCTATGCCGCGACCTCAAGACAGCCGGCGTGCCGCTGCCCGACTTCTGCCACACCTACTTGGGGCCGGGGTGGATCCGGAGGAGCACTCCCCCTCCCACGATGGAGCCGCCGCTCACGCCACCCGGCATGCCGCTCGCAGATTACCTCGAGCTATTGTTGAAGGAGCTGGCGGTCGCGGAGCGCATGGTCATCGGGCTGCGCGTGCAGGCGCTGATGCTGCAGCTGGAGATTGCGCGGGTGCGCCGCGCCATGGGCGAGGTGGATAACGGCGACGACGACTACGATTACGACGAGGTGAAAGAAGGCGATGGGCCCGCGACCCTGGGCGAGGGCGGATTCGGATTTGAATACGCGCCGAAATCCACGGTGGACGTTAGCGCTACCGCGGGCTCGTCCCTCGAGACGGAGCAGGAGCTCCTAGACCAGCTAGAGGAGGCGATAAACCGGAACCCCTTGACGCTGGTGCAACGGCCTACCCCGGGCGAGGGTCCTCCTAGCTTTAACCGCAGCGCTGAAGACGCGTCTGCGCCGCGCCCCATCCCGGGCGACCTAGCCGAGGCGTGCTCCCGCCTGTGCCGGGCCGGCGCCCGCCCGGTTCCTTGGATCACATATCCGGGCTGGGGCAAGGGCGAGGCGTGCGTCTGCGGGCCCGCAAAGGCGGACGACGAGACCATCGGCGTGACGAGTGATGGGACCAGCGACGGGCCGCCGGTGTGGGAGGAGGCCGAGGGGGGCCCACAGGCGGACCGGTTCTGCAAGGCGGTATGCGCGGCGCCCTGGGAAGGCGATGTGCCGCGGCTGGTCTACGACCTGGCGGACCAGCCGGATGCGTTCGTGTCGGCCGAGTGTCTTCCGTGCGGTCCTCCAGATGGCGGCGGGTCCAGCGGGAAGCACCAGGTCCTGGACACGGCCGAGTCGTACCACCGCATCTGCCGCGGCGTGGCCTCGATGCTGCCACGGGGCTCAATTCAGGAGCGCGCCGTGTCCGAGCTGCACCTGGGCTTCCTCTTCCGCAAGCTCAACCGCTTCGTCGATTACAACGTCACCTGGACCGAGGGGACCGCCTCTAGCATCGAGCCCAGAGCCCAGTCGGCCAATTTGTGGACAACCTGGCGGAATTTCACCTTCCCGGCCTTCGAGGCGTGCAGCAGGGCCGTCGACTTCTGCCTGCTGTCGGGCCGGGGCACCCAGGACAACAAGACGGCCTCGATGGAGTGTCTGGAGAAGGCGTTCCCAACCACCGCCGGTCTGGCCGTCGACTTCGCCGCGCACGAGGAGGGCGGCCATTAATTCGTGAGCATGTCTCTCTTGCTACTAATACGATGTGTGTACTAACGACCCCTGGGTTTAAGTTATCAACGAAGGCTAATGCCATGTGAACGCAGTGGACTGGGGGTGCCTGGTTACCTATTGGGTACATGTACCTAGTACTTTTGACTGGATTTTCGCTGAAGCTGATATTAAGTGTCGCCATTTGTGTGGCGTTTCGGGTTTGGCGTTCCGCGGGAAATGAACCACGATACCGGGCCAAAGGAACAAAGAAAAAAAAGAAAAGAAAAAAAAACAATATAAAAAAATATATGGGAGGACTTGGATGCGGGTTGAGTTGGGTGGGGAGTAGAATTTTGCTTTTGCCCTACCTAATACCTGGCGCAAGATTTCAAGTCGGGTATTCTCCAGGACGTAGCTGGATATTGCTGGGTAAGGTAAGCACCAAAGGTTGGCGCAAGGTATTTCGTCTATTAAGTTCCGGGTTGTTAGTAGTTTTCAACAACAATAATTTAGTATTGGACATTTGACTGAGGATAGCCCCTTGACTTCCATTCCTTCGATACTACCGGCTGGTCCCCCACGTATACTGCTTCTAGAAGCCGGACTCGGATCCTTTCGTCCGAGCCTTCTTCCTTTTCTTTCCTTTTTTTCCTTTTGGGTCGTGCTCTCCTGTCTTCTGTTTCACACGCTAAACATCACGGGCCACCCACTCACCGCTTAAGGCGGCAGTTTGTGGGTACCGTGGGGGAACCCACGGAAAGCAGAGAGAGACAGAGTGTGCTCCGACTAAGCGAACCAGGCGCACCCCGGATAGGCCGTCAGCCTATCAGTATGGCGTCTGCAGTCCGGGGCCGGGCCCCTCCAGTCGTGGGGTATAGTCTGCCTTCATCTAATATGCGGCCTGGTGCCCAGTCGCCGTCCATCGCCCTTGCCCGAAAGCGGCAGAGGTCGGAGTCGGCCAGCCCTTATGGCGCCCAGGTCTCGGGAACGCCACGCGGTCTTGGCGTGGAGGTGCGTGTCTGGACCTAATGTCTGGACCTAAGCGGACCGGCCCAAGGGGACCGATCAGGGGGGGCCAGCCAATGGAAAATAGAAAGGGCGTCCAATAGGATCGATGAACGGCCGACAGCAACCCTAGCTGCAGGTGTGCAGTCACACGACAGCGAGGCATTGTTCAGCTTGGCTCGAGTGGAGGAGAAACTATTCGAGACGGGTCGCTTCCGGATCGTCCACAGATGGGGCTGAGTTTTCTGCCTCGTTATCGTAAGGCTAGCTAGCACTGCAATTCTGGTCACGCTCGAAGGGCGGCTTGAATTGTCAGACATACCAGCATCAAGCTCTCGTCTCACTTGTGGCGTCCAATCTTGTGCTGTTCGAGTCAGCAGTGTTTCAGGCGGGTACAGAGTATGTAGTCTGTAGGCTTGGGTTTCGCTCTTCCTCTGGTAGCTTTGGAGAGACGGAGGATACGAGCTGCGGCACCCAGTTTGACTGCGAACCCGGCTGGACGACGATGGAGTTTGAATCGCCAGCTGCCAGCTGCCAGATTTACCAAACCCCGTCCCTCACAACTGTCAGCTAAATGTAGTGGGCCCGGGCGAGTGAACGGTGGACCGGCACATGTTGCCGGAGATGCTCTGAAACGACGGGCGCTGGTGGCGATTGGCCCCCAGCCTTATCTCTAAAAATTGGAACAGCGGAGCCCGCCGGCTGTTGACAGATGTGGGATGGGTGGATACCGTCAAATCCATCGTGCGGTCGCCCGTTATCGTCCAATGAGAGCCCGCCAGGCACAGCCCTGGCAAAGCCCATCCGCCAATAGAATTATTTCCCGCACACTTCGCTCCGCTGATAGCATCGATGATCAATTGATTGAGATTGGGGCTCCATCGCCTGCGCTAGGACTGCCTGCGCTCTTATCTCCAGCCACCGGGCGGCGGCACATCGTCGATTCGCCAATTTCATCGAGTAAAAGCGAATCCTCTCTCATTTTCGGGATTTCGCACAACCTGGAGTTTTTCTAGATACGGAGAGCTGCTGTTAGTTATTCCCTTTACGCATCCGTGGGCATGGCACCGCACTCGACCTAACCCCATCGCCCTTCCTCTTACCCACTTACCCATCCGCTCGCTTCCTCCAGACTGTCATTGGCCTAGCTAGGGTGGACGGCTGATGCTTGTCGGTGTCCGGGTGGGCTCTCCCCGCGGTTGACATGTGCATAATATGAACGGCGCACTAGCACAGTAAGGCGAATTATTGATCGAATGAATGCGCTCGAATGGCTTATCTCTCGCCAGGCCGGGTCTTGGCGGCTTCCTCTCCCTCCTTCGTCGCATTCCCCCACCTCGAGCTCGATGTGCTGCCCAACCTGCCTCTTCGCCAGGTCCAACCCGGGATCCACGCTATCGCTCGCGCCTGTTGATCTCCGGCGGATGCTGATAGGCGCGAGCGATGCCATCACGCAATGCAAATTCGCGTCCCGATGCCTCTTCGGGTTGCCGCGCTCGTGCTCCCCGGGCTCTGCAGAGGAACGCCGGCCCCCACCCAGAGCTACCTACCTTACCCTAAGTAGCCTCGAGCTTCGAAGCTTGTGATTCGCTAGAGATTGTAGGGGTCGCAGATCGCCTTCGATTTACCTATGACCTGTCGTCGATCCTTTGTCGCGGGTCTATATTACGGACATATATCTCTGGCTGGTTCCCCGGCGGCCGACGGGCAGGTGTTCGGTATTCTTGTCTCCCATCTGCCCCTGCCTTTCTCTTCACCCACAGCAACGTACGTACCTGGTGTGTCTGGGCCACTCCGTCTGAGCTACTCCGTCTTGAGCCTCCTCAGCTCCCCACCATGCCAACTACGGCCCTCGACCAGGGCGCCGGCTATGGCGTCGTGCTCGGCCTGGGCGCGGCGTTCGCGCTGGGCATGATCCTGGTGACGTTCATTCTGCGGCGGTACAACGCCGAGCTGCAGACGTCCGAGATGTTCAACACGGCCGGGCGAACGGTCAAGTCCGGTCTGGTCGGCTCGGCGGTGGTGTCCTCCTGGACCTGGGCGGCCACGCTGCTGCAGAGCACAGGCGTGTGCTACCGGTACGGCGTGTCCGGCCCCTTCTGGTACGCGTCCGGGGCCACGGTGCAGATCCTGCTGTTCGCCACCCTGGCCATCGAGCTCAAGCGGCGCGCGCCCAACGCGCACACCTTCCTCGAGGTCATCCGCGCGCGCTACGGCACCCTCCCGCACATCGTCTTCATGGTCTTCGGGCTAGTGACCAACATCCTGGTGTCGCTGATGCTCATCGTCGGCGGCTCCGCCACGGTCAGCGCGCTGACCGGCGTGCACACCATCGCGGCTATCTACCTGCTGCCCGTCGGCGTGGTGGCCTACACCATGGTGGGCGGGCTCAAGGCCACCATCCTGACCGACTGGATCCACACCTTCATCCTGTTGGTCATCATCATCATCTTCTCCCTGACCGCCTACGCCTCCTCCGACGTGCTGGGCTCTCCCTCGGCCGTCTACGACCTGCTGGTCAAGGCCGCGCTCGCGCACCCCGTCGAGGGCAACCAGGACGGCAGCTACCTGACCATGCGCTCGCGCGAGGGCGCCATCTTCTTTGTCATCAACATTGGTACGCCCTTTTCCCCAAGCCCTCTTTAGTTCCAAACTAGCCGGAAACTGACTCCTCTCCCTATAACAGTGGGCAATTTCGGCACCGTCTTCCTCGACAACGGCTACTACAACAAGGCCATCGCGGCCTCGCCCGTGCACGCGCTGCCCGGCTACATCCTGGGCGGCCTCAGCTGGTTTGCCATCCCCTGGCTGACCTCGACGACCATGGGCCTGTCCGCGCTGGCGCTGGAGTCTAACCCGCGCTTCCCCACCTACCCGGACCGCATGACCGACGCCGATGTGTCCGCCGGGCTGGTGCTCCCCTACGCCGCCGTGGCGCTGCTGGGCAAGGGCGGCGCTGCCGCCACCCTCCTGATCGTCTTCATGGCCGTCACCTCGGCCACCTCGTCCGAGCTGATCGCGGTGTCGTCCATCTTCACCTACGACCTGTACCGCACCTACTTCAAGCCCGACGCCAGCGGCAAGCGCCTGATCTGGATGAGCCACTGCATCGTCGTGGCCTACGCCCTCTTCATCGCCACCTTCTCCGTCGGCCTGTTCTACGCCGGCATCAGCATGGGCTACCTGTACCTGATGATGGGCGTCATCATCTCCTCCGCCGTGCTGCCCGCCACCCTGGCCCTCACCTGGTCCGGCCAGAACAAGTGGGCTGTACGTTGCCCTTAAACACTGCCGCCCCCTTGACTCCCAAATGACTAACAGTCCCACCCCTCTAGGCCTCCCTCTCCCCCATTATCGGCCTCGCCGCCGCTCTGATCGCCTGGCTGGTCACGGCCAAGAAGCAGTGCGGCGACCTCGGCGTCGTCTGCACGGGCTCCAACAACCCCATGCTGGCTGGCAACGTCGTCGCCCTGCTGGCGCCCCTCGTCCTGGTCCCCATATTTACTCTCATCTTCGGGCTCGTACGTTCCTGCTGCCATCCTCTCATGCTATCTACATAGCTGTAATGCAATGCTTACCACGTCGGAAAATAGGACAAGTACGACTGGAAATCGATGCTGGAGATCCGCAGGGGCGACGACCACGACCTAGCCGCGCAAGCGGGCGTCGACCTTGAGACTACGCTAGGCGCGCACCAGGAGACGGCGGCCGAATTCGAGGACGAGCAGCGCAAGCTCGTCCGCGCCAGCAAGATCAGCAAGACCATCACCGTCATCATGACGTGCGTTATTCACCTCTCGCTTTCCCTTCCTACTCCCCCCCATTGTTGGATACGTATGAAGTCGGTACCTGCTAACCTCCCCCCTTAGGCTGGCCTTCCTCGTCCTCTGGCCCATGCCCATGTACGGCTCCGGGTACATCTTCTCGAAGCCGTTCTTCACCGGCTGGGTGACGATCGGGATCATCTGGATCTTCTGCTCGCTGGGCGCTGTCGGCCTGTTCCCCATCTTCGAGGGTCGCAAGACGCTGTACAACACGGTCAAGTTTATCTACCTCGACGTCACCGGCCGCAAGCACCCCAGCAAGACCATCCACGCCCAGGCCCTGCCGGCCGAAGAGGCTGAGGCCACCCCCGGCGACGTCACGCCGCCCGAGAAGAAGGACGTGTCCAAAGAGGAGGCCGTGATCAAGGAGTAAGACGGAGGATTATGATGAGAGTTGCGGCTGCTCCCGTTCCTGCTAGGTGCTTCCATATGGTACCTAGGTAGCATTTTTGTTGTTTTGAAGATACCCCCGAGGGAGAGAGTAGTACGTCCAGATTAGGTATATAAATTATGATTGCCTACAGTACAAGAAGATAGTTGCAGCGAGTTAATATTGGGTGCAGAGCGCGAATTGCCTTCAGCCCCGTCCTTCCATAGGAGCATTACAGATATGTAGGTACAACCAAAGTTAAGAAAGTAAAAGGGCGTTTGCCTCATATATTCTCCATTTCGTGTCTTGATGCCTCGCCACATCCTCGACTTCTCCCGTGAGTACTGCCTCGGTAGGCACATACGCCTTTCTCCTTAGCGGATAGTATATAAGGATCCTCGATGCCTTGGATGCCCTTCATCACCTCGATGTCATATATCTCAAGCTTATAAAGACCAGACCAGACAGACATACAGGCCAGGAGTATAGAAACCTCGTGGGGTGTAGTTACGGTTATGGTTGTGGATGAGTGGGCGCGTCCTGCTTCTTCTTGCTGCTGGTTGCTGCTCGGTGGAAGGAAGAGACGACAGAGCGAGAGGCAGCGATCAGACAGACAGTCAGATAGACAGATGGATGAGGATGTAAGGTAGGGTGGGGTATAAATGGTGGTCGTATTAAGTACTAGACAGGCTGCCGGTATAGGGCAGAACGAAACACGACCAATCCTCTCAGGGAGGCCAGGTAGCTGACTTGGCCTGGTTCCGTCTATCCCTTCCACCCCTTTCGCTCCCTTACCGCCGTGTTCTTCTCGTCGGTCGGTAAGTAGGTCCGTCGATCTGGGCGGGGAGAGGGGAGGGGGAGGATGGCGGGAAGGCTGGGCCGGGCCGGGCTGGGTGGGCGGGGCGGCGGGCGGCCGCGGGGGTGGCAAGACGACTCTACTCGTCCTGGTCCCGGTCCCCGGGGGCTGGAACCAAGGAAACCCAGGCGAACCCAAGCGACCGGCGGTACCAGTGCCGGTCCGAGCAGGTCTCTGTGTTGCCGAAGTGGCATCTATCCGAGGTGCCAGGGACGTTAGCTCGGCTGCTGATGCGAGGAAATCGAGGCAAAAGAAAAGACGGGAGAGAGAGGAGAGAGGAAGTGCGGGAAGAGAATACGTACGGATCGGGGGCGACCAGCCGCCCCTCGTGCCACGGCGCCAGGCACCAGTCCAGATCCAGCTCAGGCCAGGGAAAGCCCTCGTTGGCGCCGCAGCTGTGGTAGCGCATCAGCAGCGCGTCCAAGCCAGTGGCGCCGCGCGGGTCCACACCGAACGGCCAGGTGGCAGCCCAGCCTTCATTGTTCTCGCCCTCATCCTCGTTCTTCTTGCCCTTCTCGTTCTTCTCCTTCTCCTTCCCACCGTCGCCGTACTGGTCCGTGGCGATGCTGGTGGATCGGGCGCGCATGGTGGCGGGCAGGCGAGCGGCGGCGCAGAAGTTGGTCGCACCGGTGCCGAGGCTTCCGAGCCATGGCGACGGGAGGGAGGCGATGCCGGACCGGCCAGCGGCCCCAGCGGCGGTGACCGCGGCGACGAAGCCCGCGGCCATGAACACGCCGCAGGCGGCGGGGTGGAGGGCCACCATTAGTGGTTCCAAATGGGAGGATAGAAGGGGAAGAGGGAAGCGAGAGGAGAGAGAGAGGAGAAAGAAGAGAGAGCAGAAAAGGGAAGCAGAGAGTAGAGGTAAGGGAGTGTAGAATAAGGAGAACAGAGCTGAGCACAGAGAGCAGAGAGCAGCCGAGAAAGAAGGCGCAGGAGGGAGAGAGATGGGGGGACTCGATCTGGTTCTGGTGCTGTGCCGGGTTTTTTGGTGGGAGAGGAGGGTCGGCAATTCAGCTTGAGACGAGAGGTAACGGCGAGAAGAGACCGGCGGTGGAAGATTGAAGAAGCAAGGGGATTCAGCAGGTTTTTTGGGGGAGCTCGAACCTACTACTAGTTAAAAGCCCTGGACTTCCATCGGATTCTAAGAATGCAGACACGTTAAAGAACTGAAAGAATAGTGAGACTGATATGAGCCACATATTATACGACCTGTCAAGCGGAGAAATCAATGGGAAGATGTCATGAGCCAGCATGAACTGTATTGTCCATTGTCTCTGTGATGTCTCTAGGCAATGGAGGTTTGATGTGGTATATTTCGGTGGGCTTCTATTGACATCGAAGGATACTCCTTTGTCATTAGCTGGTAATGCAGTTATGATAGGGGCCTTAAATAAGTAGGTACGATAAAGGAGATAGGGGTAATGGACTTCGTGAGTAGACACTCTGAGACCACAATGCAGCAGATAGACGACAATCCCCATATATCTGACTGCAAGCCATCTTGGTGAAGGGCATCTATTCTGCCACAATATCCACCCAAACTCTCGACATCTACATCTCACCGCCCCAAACAAAAAGGGCTTCATTACCTGGCATGATGCTGTCATTATCCTTCTCACACGTATGCTCACCCTGCCCAAATGACTCCTCCAAATGCTAACGTATTATAAGCAGAACCCAGTATCCTACACTAATTCAGCCCTATTACTCCTACCATCCATCCATCCATAGCCACATGTCCATCTCCCAACCGAAGTAGGTACCCGATCCTATAGGTCCTTATAGGAAAATGTTTCACCCCCCAGCGCCAAGCCTGAACCAAAACCACCCAGCAACCACCAGAGTAGTACGTGGTCCAACGGCCGCCCGTTATCCGTCTGTAAGGGCGTCCCTCGCGGTTAGTCCTTCGTTCCAGCGCCATAGATACTGTGGAGGAAAAGAAAAGAAGGGAAGGGCATTATCCATCTCATCTAGTTCTCGCCGTCTGCCCCGACCGCCGGGGCGGCCACTGCCGCAGCTGGACTTGGGCAGGGGCAGGGCGCGGCACAGCCCGTTCAGCTTGTTCACTGGTGCGAACAGTATGGTCAGCCGGTCCAGAGGCTTGGCCAGGACCGCGACGGTGCCCGGCTGTATGGGCATCTGTGCACGGGCGAGTCGAAGGACACGGCAAGGCCGCCCTGGGCAGCAGCTCGCCGATGACGACGACTAGCTCGCTGATGTTCGCGCCGGCGACGTCCAGCTCCTCCGCGCTCCACGATGGCCCGCGCCCGAGTCGCCCTCGCTCAGGAAGCGCATGGTGCGACCGGCCGCATTGTAGTTGGGCTGTGGGTGGGTTGAGAAAGACAATCTTTAGCAGGGAGGTCTCGGGCAGCTATTGTCTGAAGAAGGTCAAGGGTGGAAAGGAGAATTGTCGTTGTAGATGCTGATTGTCAGGGACCAAAATGTGGGAAAGTTTAGGTTGGGAAGAAAATTAGGTGAGTAAATAAAGAAGAACAGATGAGTGCTGGAGTTGAAGCAATAGATAGTGTCGGAGCAGTAAGCGGCTTGCGGGGGTTACCGTGACAACTAGCGTATTTAAAAATAAGAAGGGAAGCAATAAACAGCTTTGGAGAATTGTTGTGGCAACTAGGGTGTTGAAGGATGAGAGGTGAAGGGGATATAATGCAAGTGCAGTCTGAAGATAAAGTTATCAAATAGGGATTGAGGCCATATTCATTAACTACTAAAATACAGCTCATATAGGAACACAGACAACCAACAGATAGCAGGTTGGATGCTGGTACCCCCCTCATGTTAAATAGTAAAATATTAGTAGTTACCTAACTAGGCAGAAGTCCATTGTTGACATCACCAGGCTTCAGAGAGTTACGTGAGCAACAAGAGGCTAACCAGCACCCTAATGCAAGCTTTACCAAGAGAATTCACCGCCAGGCAGAACTCAGCATACCTAGTACCCACCAATATTCAATGTACCTTCATTTCTATTTTTTCTCTCCTCTATTTTTAACTCCTCAATCCGCTCAGACTAAATCATCCAAAGCCTTCCCTCCCTCCCGCATGCCATCTAGCCATTCGTATGGCAATCCATCACTCAGCTTACCTTCAAGTCTTTTGCGCCTATATTTTTCCTCTACTTCTATCTTTTGCCCATATTCTCCTCGTCGTTTCCCTCGCACCAACTCCGGCCCCTCTCCAAGATGGCTTTCTCCTTTGCCCGAGTGCTCGCACTCCTAGCCTTCTGGCTGGGCTACATCGCCAGCGACAGCACCGTCTTCGGCTTCCTCTACGCGGGCTGCGGCGTGGGCTGGCGAGTTAACGACAAAGGTTTGATGTCGACGTACTGTGACGACCAGGTCTGCAACATCGTCAACTGGACCGTGCTGGACCTCAACCGCTTCCTGGGCAACACCAACGGCAGCCTGGCTTTTGGGGGCGTCGAATTCAGCCAGACGTGCGCGGATTTCATCGTCGATGGACCGAGTCTGGTGGCGAACTGCAAGAACAACGCGGGCGGCTGGGTGACTTCTGAGGTGAACGTCGGTGAGTCGATTCATATTATTTCTTTACTCTTTTCTCTTTTGTCTGTCTTCCCCTCCATCTATGACTAATATTTCCTCGCAAGACGACGTCGTGGGCAACTGGTACGGCTACCTCAAAGTGGACCAGCAGTGGGACTCCACCTTCACCCACAACTGGCCCTGCAAGGGCGACGACTGGCGTCCCTACGGCTTCCCCGCCGACGCGCCCATCACGCCGAATTCCAATCCGCAGGCTATCAGGGACATGAAGCTGCAGGTCGTCGATGGCGACAACGACACAGATGGACACTCTCTGAGCGGTGGAGGCGCCTTCGGTATGCCCCCTTCACTTCCCTATCCTACTTTCCCCATTTCTGAACATGATTGCAGGGATTGAGTCCGCTAACATCCTCTCTTCTTCTTTCCTCTCTAGCCACGCAGCCCCTGGCACCCGCCCTCCCTGTTCCGACGCGCAAGCCTCCTCCGACCGTGAAGCCGACCGCGGCTGACACGCGCAAGCCTACCCTCGCCCCAGCCCCGACCGCGCAGGGATACACACCCACTAGCCGCAGTCGTACTTCGTCCGCGTCTTCGCTTGGCGGCGGCACATATGGCCTCTTCATGGCGGTACTGCTGTCCGTCGCCGCAGGATGTATGCTAGATCTCGACCGGGTTGTCTTCTAGACGGCCGCCTCCTCATCAGCAGTGCCTAAGATCGAGGGCACACCCAACTGGCTTCTTTTCCACGCTTTGCGTGATCATGATACCCGAGATGAGGTGACTGTCCCTTGACGCCTTACCTACGCTTCGTTATCCTGCTCCCTTACTAACAAGTACTGTTCTGTGTTATAGCTACCTTGCCAGGTCTACGAGTTCGTTGCTTATCCATCACTCATCGTCGCGCGTCCTTGAAGAGTCAATACTTGAGCAAGATAGTGGCAAGGATGAGCTAACGGGCGGAAAGGGAAATGACAGAGAGAATAAATAGGCTTATCAGGCGCCTGTCTAAATGACATAGAACTGGAGCCTTCTTTAACTGAAATAGACGTCTTCACAAATTAAAAAAATGGCGAGCGAAGTCAGGCGTAGGGATTAAGGAGTAGGGCCGTAAGTTAAACTTTCATGGATATCCCCATACATCATCAACCCGTGGATCCAGACACCCGCCCGCGCGCTTCGTTTACTGATCCGCCTAAGACGCGTGTGAGGGCAGCGTGGACTACAACGTAGGGCAGCTATGGATGACTTCCCTGAAGCATGATACGTGGAGTCCTGTCGAAGAGAGCCCAGTCATTATTCTTAATAACTACAGGAGAGCTACAGTTGTATTAAGGCTCAGGGGGTGATCTTCAAAAAGGTTCAAAATGCGAGTCATAAGATAACTTATTGCTAGAGTAGGTAGGTACGTAATAAGTGCTCTTTAGCTCCCATCCACCCGCTATTGGTGTTTAATCAGCTGCAAGGTAATCGATATGAAACTGGTTTTGGTGGCAGGCAATCTGCCGCCAGAATTGGGTGATGTTAGATCAGCCTCGAGAGTAGAGTTGAAGGAAATTGGACATGATTTTGGTGGAGCTTAAACTACCCACCAGAATCGGCGGCTGATGCTAAATCAGTCTGAAGGTGGCTTAAGCTTGAAGGAGATGATGAAACAAGAACATAAGTGAGACAGAGAGACATCGAGAAAAGAAAAAAGAAGAAAAGAACAAGAAAGGCAGCGAGAGGAAAATGGCAAGTGGCTTATTTGGTGCATGGGAAGGTAAGGATGATGTAGAACGTAAAAGGCTGTCGCGATCTCCGTCTCATCACTCTTTGGATCTGCTGGAGAAGCGTTGTCAGCCAGGCAACAGCTTTCTATACTTAAGTCTGAAGCCTTGGAGAACACCTGCGGGCAAGGCTGGGGCCGCTGGGCTTGCTACTGGGCTTGCCACCGTGGGGCTCCAAAAGCCCCGAAGGCTGGCCGACCTTAGAGACCTTAGGGGGGCTGCCAAAAGGGGTCTCGTCCGTCACCCATTTCACGCCATCCATATGCCCCAGTACGTAGTCGCCACCCGCTCCTTCCTCAAGCTCGCCCCCTTCCTCAAGCTTTGCAATCTTCTAGTCAGAAGTGACAAATATGCCGTTTCTACCCTAGAGATTCATGGAAGTGGACGTGATGGGGTCCAACTCGAGACGCTCGTTGGGGACGGCCTCCAGCGTGTGCTAGTCCTCCCCGTTAATCGTAACCTGTCAATTCTTGCAGCGTGTATTTCCATGCGGGTGGATACGCTCTCGATTGTGCTTGTCTTCGAGATTAAAGGGGAAGATTGGGAGGCCCGTAAGTCAAGACTTGACGGTCCCGTCCCACTCGACCGGAACGGCGCCCTCTGGCAGGTATAACGAGTCCAGGGGACTTTGATGGTAGACAGCGCACACCACGAGCGCATATGCCAGCAGCTTTCCGGGAGAAACTCCTTCGCTTTTGCCTTCTAGCCTTGTTTTTACATACCTAAAAACAGCACTGATTGTGGCTTTCTTTGTATTGATGAACGCTGAATCGCTTCCACCTACGCTTATTGTTATATGCGATACGCCCTTAGATTTGTTGGACGCGTTGGGATCTTCCGTTTGTCTCGAGCGCCCCGGCTCCTTCGGAAAGTAGGCTATGGGCGGCTGCCTGCGGCGGATCGGACTGGTTTTTTTTTTCGTAAGCTTAAATAAGCATAGGTGTTCGTTGTTTATGATTAGGTCATATCGAGTATGGGCGTTTGCTATTGCCGTATACAGCTGCCGTAGTGGTGCCGCCCTTTTGCTTTTATTTTCGCGTAAATTTTCCATTTGTTGGCTAACTTGATCTTGATGCAGTACAGGGGAAGAAGTGTTTATTCGGGTCGATATTTGCCGCCGAGCCTCAATAGATGATGCGCTGGTCGACGAAGCCTATGCTTCAGAGGTGGGTCGCCCCTTCGTCGTGGATGAGCCTTCTAAGGTTGGCCAGCCCCTGGAGGCCGTGGTTGATGCTGGCCTCGACCTTGTCGTAACAGTGATTTAGAATGGTCTGCTCCAAGCCCCTTTCGCTGAATACTTTGGGGTCATCAGCGTCCCAAGGTTTGCGCCAAGCGCAAGGACGAGGCTAGGAAGGGGCCGCGAGCAGGGGTTTCAGGTGCTTGGAGATGGTAGCCCCGTCGAGGTTCCACTTCAACAATCTTGGGGGCGTCTTTCCAGTCCGGAGTCTGAGATGGGTCGCCAGGGTTTGCTAGATTCTCGACTACTGGGAATGGCTCAGCCAGAAACTACCTGACGGTCTTCATTTCTCATGTGTTGGGGGAAGTTCAGGGCGCTCTGCTGATGGTGCGGTGTGTGGGATAATAGCTATTGCAGGCCGAGTAGGCTAGCCAGGGTTATGGTTTTCGCTGAAACCTCAGGTCGGCGGGCGATAACGCTTGACAATAAGTTCTTGATGGTTTGATCTTCATCTCCTTGATGCTCGACCCTGTATTCGTAGTACCGACCTGCCTCTTTACCAGATGATTCTACGGGGCTAACCGACCAAGCACAAGAGGCCACTACATCACGCATAAACTAGAGACTGCCTTCTGTCCTTGGGATCAGAGACAAGCTATAAATATCCTTGATACGGCGGGGGTAAAGACCAAGGTACAGATAGAGTATTAAGGTCTACGAAAAGTTGACTTTGTAGATGCTGGTAGCCGGACTGCCGGAGTGAGTGCAGAGAGGACCGGCAAACTATCCTCTATTCCGAGTGAGTGGCCGTGGGGGTCAGGCATTTACGACCTGCCCGGGCGGACGAAAAATACGGGAGGACGTAGCAAAGAGGCTGCATACTGACAAGGCAAAACATACTTGACGCGTGGTCAGAGTAGGAGATAGGGATAGGCCAAATATTCTCCGTGAGGGTCGCTGAACCACGTCGGTGCGTCCTAGGATGAGACGTCGACGTGTTCAATAGACTAGCATTATGGGGGAACAGGGGGCTAGGCACGGATTAGGCAGCAACTGTGTCTGTGTGCGTGCATATGTGGTCTCGATCAGCTTTCCGTCTTCGGCTACATGCGCTCACCGCTATCATTGGCCCAGATGGGCTTCGGGAAGTGACGAGCATCTACCAAGATAGGTACGTCTACCTCAGCAGCCGGCTCGATGTACTATACTATGTTCTCCAATAGCCGCCGCAGCATGGAAGATTGGCTTTTCGAAATAGCTTTCCACCCCCCGTCGATGGCGCGGTTGGCCAGGTGACTCATAGAAATACACGATCATTAGTGTGGGAGAGCAGGGAGGATGGCGCCGTGGGGGGGATTCTCTGGTGAGCTCGGAAGTAATGTTCGTACCCCATCCCAGCCGCGCCAGTACTCCACCATAGCGCTCTGCTGCCTGCCCTCGAGACCGGGAGTAGTCCTAAGGCGACAGGTTGAGGTCATGGCCAGGGACGACCCCTCCGCGAATTAGTGTAAGTGCGTAGGCGAACACGGCGATGCCACAGTCGCCGGCCACGTCTCGGGGGAGAATGTCGAGCAAGGCCATCACCAAGTCCACAGTGGCCGAGGTCGCTAAGGCCAGACGAGACTTGTGGGCGTATTGAGTGGGCGTATTGAGAGTTGATACTGCGCTGGTGCTCTTGTTCGAAGCGGCAATGGCACCTGCAGCCAAAATCATTATGTTCGAAAAACGAGAGGAAATAAAGGGAGAGAGCACACTTAAGAGAGCTCCAATGTTGGCGTTGGCGATCCCAGTGCTGATGCTGGCATGGCCCTGCCTCAGCTGCCTCGGCTGGATCCGCAACTCTTCGGCTCTAGCAGGCAACGGTACTGGTGATCTAGCTCATGAAGAAGTGACCTAGGATGTAAATCTTCCCACAAATGCTACTCTCGCATCCCGAGCTTCCTTTCGATCGATAAGCCTCTCTTCAATTAGGGCCAGCATCGTCTATCGGATGCAGACACGCAGGACAGTACAAGCAGCGGCTACTGAACGGCTCAAAGCCACAAGAATCTTCTGGCGAGTTGGCGGACGTTTGACCAAGGCTTCGGGAGGACCGAAACAAGACCAAGTACGGTGCAGGGTTTGTCACACTTTAAGTCTTCCTCACGCCATGCTGAACCGCAGGCTTCGACGAGTTGCCTGGATTTGATAGTGAGGTTAGGAAGGTACTTAGGTACCTTAGCCCCAAGGCTGTAGGTGATGCTTGAACCTACCTATGCACCTAACGCGATTATCTAGCGTCCTACCGCGGAAGTTAGTGAAGGCGCCGCGGCTGGGGCCGTACCTGCCGGCTTTTCAAAGGCGGGATAGCGGGCCAAGCGGAGTCGATTGTGGACCGTCGTTGCCGGTCTGTGGAGCCCCACTCAGTTCTTGTCATTCTTGTCAGGAGGTGTTTTAGGTTGACAGCTGGCCAGCTGCTTGTCGAGCCGTTGTCGGTCGCCGTTGTCGCTGTCCCTCCAGCCCATTTCTCAATCAGCTTCCGTCTTTCTCCATCCTTGGTACCACGGCGCTGCCTCCGATCCTCCCCTCTGTACCGTCCTGGAGACGCATACATGGTGATTTGGAGAGCCCCGAAAACCTTAGCGGATCTTTGCTAAGTATTATGCACCAAGTTAGCAGCCACATACGCCAGTCCTCGTGTCCCTTCTTGAGTGCCTGAGTTGCAGCGTTCGGTCGCTCGCGACACCGCCTGCTTTTCTCCCCTTCAACCCTGACACCCCCAGACGGGGTTTCAAAACAGCGGGAGACTAAGCGCCTCTCTACGACCGCCCAAGATGGATTCTTCAAAGGAGAGATTTCTCCCACCTGAGAAGCAGCCTCGGCAGTCAAGCGACAGTGACCTCGAAAGCGATCTTGACGCCACCGAATATCTTGCAAGCGACCCTCTAACCTCGACCTCCCCGTCGCCGTCCTCCCCGCGGAACGGAAAGAAGCCAGCGTTCCTCAGGCGGCAGGGCCGCTTTTCTCTTCGCCGGCCGCGGTCGCGATGCTGCATCATCGCCCTTGTGGTCGTCGGCGCCGTCCTGGCGATCATCGCGGCTGGTGGCGGATTCATCTACAAGAAGCTCGGCCAGGAGCCCCCCTACGGGCAGTCGCCGCCGTGGTATCCGAGCCCGAATGGAGGGACGACGCGATCGTGGGCCAAGAGCTACGAACGGGCAGCTCGGATGGTCGGTCGGATGACCCTTGCGGAGAAGGTCAACGTTACAACGGGGACGGGCTGGCAGATGGGCCTGGCGGTCGGAACAAACGGCCCGGCCGTCCATGTCGGCTTCCCCCAGCTGCAGCTACAGGACGGGCCTCTGGGCATCCGCTTTGCGGACAATGCGAGCGCCTTTCCGGCCGGCATCACCGTCGGGGCTACGTGGAACAGGGAGCTGATGTACCTGCGGGGCAAGGCCCATGCCGCCGAGGCCAAGGCGAAGGGGATCAACGTCCTGCTGGGGCCTTGCGTCGGCCCTCTCGGGCGCATGCCGGCTGGTGGCCGAAACTGGGAGGGCTTCGGCGCCGACCCGTACCTCCAAGGCGTCGCCGGCGCCCAGACCGTCCTCGGCATCCAGAGCGAGGGCGTCATGGCCACCATCAAGCACTTCGTGGCTAACGAGCAGGAGCACTTCCGGCAGCCGTGGGAGTGGGGCCTTCCGAACGCCCTCAGTGCCAACATCGACGATCGGACCCTCCACGAGCTGTACACCTGGCCGTTTGCCGACGCCGTCAAAGCCGGCGTGGCCAGCGTCATGTGCAGCTATAACATGGTGAACAACAGCTACTCGTGTGGCAACTCGAAGCTGCTCAACGGCATCCTGAAGGACGAGATGGGCTTCCAGGGCTTCGTGATGAGCGATTGGTTGGCGCAGAGGTCCGGCGTGGGTACGGCCCTCGCGGGGCTGGACATGACCATGCCCGGGGACGGTTTGCGCTGGCAGAACGGCGAGTCGCTCTGGGGCCCGGAGCTGACGAGGTCCATTCTCAACGGCTCCGTCCCCGTCGAGAGGCTCAACGACATGGTGACGCGCATCGTTGCCGCTTGGTACCAGCTCGGCCAGGACGACCCGGCCCGCTTCAACAACTCCGGCCCGAATTTCTCGTCCTGGACCAACGACCGGATGGGCGTAATGGCTCCGGGCAGCCCCTCGCCGCAGGACGAGGTCGAGGTGAATCAATTCGTCGATGTGCAGGGCAACCATTCCGCCGTCGCCCGCGACGTGGCCGCCGAGGGCATCGTGCTGCTGAAGAATCTGGATTGTCTGCCGCTCAGCCGCTCGGGCGCCACCGCTCTAGAGGGGGAAAATGGGACGGGCAAGACTAAGAAGATAGGTATCTTCGGCGAGGATGCCGGGCCGGGCCTAGGCCCCAACTTCTGCAAGGATCGCGGCTGCAACCAGGGAACGCTCGGCTCCGGCTGGGGTTCCGGCGCCGTCGAGTTCCCTTACCTCGTGCCGCCGGTCGACGCGCTCAAGGCCATCTTCGACGAGTCCAAGGTGGATCTCCGCACGCACCTGGTCAACAGCCCTTCCCACTCGAGCTACGCGGAACTGGATATCTGCATCGTCTTTGCCAATGCCGACTCCGGCGAGGGCTTCCTGTCCCACGGAGGCATCGGCGGGGACAGAAACGATCTCCTTCTGCACAAAGGGGGTGACGACCTCGTCTACACGGTGGCCAGCGGCTGCGGTGGAGGCAAAGGCCAGACCGTCGTCGTCGTCCACTCGGTCGGGCCCGTGGTGATGGAGCGGTGGATCGACCTCCCGTCGGTCAAGGCCGTGCTCCTTGCTAACCTCCCGGGCCAGGAGAGCGGCAACGCGCTGGCCGACGTCCTGTTCGGTGATGTTAACCCCAGCGGAAAGCTGCCGTACACCATTGGCAAGTCTCTAGACGATTACGGCCCCGGCGCCAAAGTGATGTACATCCCCAATGGTGCTGTACCCCAGCAGGACTTCTCGGAGGGCCTCTACATCGACTATCGCCATTTCGACAAGTACAACGTCGAGCCGCGCTTCGAGTTCGGCTTTGGTCTTTCCTACACGACGTTTGCCTTTGACGACCTGGCCGTCACTGGGGTGAAGGAGAAGAGCGCGCTGCCGGCGCCCCGTCCGGTGCCTGGGGCCGTGCCTCCCCGGTACGACACGTCCATCCCCGATGAGAAGGAGGCGCTCTTTCCAGAAGACTTCCGCGCCCTTGACAAGTACATCTACCCCTACCTAAACAGCATCGACGACATTGTAGCCGGCCCGTACCCGTACCCCGAGGGCTACGACACGGTGCAGCCACCCTCCGGCGCGGGCGGTGATGAGGGTGGCAACCCGGACCTGTGGGCGACGTACACGCAAGTCAGCGTGAACATCACAAATACGGGCAGCCGGAGCGGCAAGGTCGTCGCGCAGCTGTACCTCGGCTATCCCGAGGGCCCCGCCGCCGGGGGGGTCGACTTTCCCGTCAAGGTGCTGCGTGGCTTCGAGAAGCTCCAGCTTGATAAGGGCGAGACGCAGAGGATCACGTTCAATCTGACACGACGCGACCTAAGCTACTGGGACGTGGTGCGGCAGAACTGGGTCATCGTCACGGAGGGCCAGTACTCGCTCATGGTTGGGCAGAGCTCCCGTGATCTCCCTGCCACCGGCAGCTGGTAGACCTTCGACGGGGACGGATATGTGCAATGTGTACGGGGGTTATGGTCAGCATTTTGAGATATATGTCTGCAATGCATACTGACAGGCAAGTTTGAATAGGGTGACTCAGCATGTTTGCGTAATTTAGCGTCTGGGCGAAGCTGGGTATGGGTTAAAGTTGCCGTTTGGACAGCGCAGCGAATTGGATTGATATTTCTTTCTAGGTACCTACTTAGGTGCTCTCCGCTCAGCTCGGTTGGGGCGAGGCAATGCCGGCTAAGAAGGCAGGGCCGTGCCTCTGCGGGAAGGGAACAGGGCTCTCACATGACCTTCCTGCGATGCATATGCTATCCCGGGAGGCTGGGGGAGGTAAGAGGGCAAGTCGATACGCATAACCCAGGCCTAAGGCGGTGCCGGGCCGTGCACACTGACTACAGAATAGCTTCAGCTCGTACGAGTGTCCCTTATACCAGTACGCGCAAGGGAAGATTCACGGGTCAGGCTGGGGCAACCCCTAGAGACTGGAGGCGGATCCGTGTGCAGACCAGGGCCTTGCATATCGTAGCACGCATCCCACGAAGAAGTCGTCTTCTGCCATTACAAGCCCACGCTATCACCTCGTCCCCAACGCCTTACTGTCGTGAGTCAGGGATCAACTACAGGAACCTACATTTTAATTTGGGAATTCCCACACTGCTGCCCAGAGAGAAGAGGCCTAAGCAGCGAAAGCTAGGAGCTAGACACTTGACACGGCGGAAGACGAGAGAGAGAGCAGAGCTAGCAGAGACTACCAGTGCAGGGCGGCCCAATTCTCACCCATCCATGTTAGGTTTGCAGTCCGTACCCGGCACGGCAGGGTAGGGGAGGGCAAGGCAGGACGGCAGCACTAGAGGAGGATACTGAGTCAAGTGTGCGCCAGCGGCGAGAGGACACGACTCGCTGGTGGATCAAGGACGGAAACAGCTGGTGAGGAAGGCAACCCTTCCAAGTTCTTGGACATCCCCTCCTGGTTGAAGTCGGAAACGGAAGGAGACTGTCGGGACAGTCTGCGGCCCCCTCTTCGTTGTCTCTCCACGGCAGAGTCCGGCGCAGACGGGCGTCTTTAAGACGTTTATCAGTCATTCCGACGGCGGCTTCACAGGGTATAGCACAGACAAACAGACAGTCACACCGCCGGAACGTCGCGCAAAGAAGAGAGACGCGAGCGGACATCGGGCAGAGGAGGTTGGTGGTTGGGCAAAGCCGAGGTGCCCGCCACTTGCTCGGCCGGGGCAGTTTTTCCCCTTTCCTTCCCCTTTCAATTTGGACCGTCCGGGCCAACCAGACATTCGGCCAAAAGAAGCAGCGCCTTTCAACCTCCTCGTGTTTCAAAAGGGTTGCTTTCGACTGACAGCAGACTTAGACTTGTCGAATCGGAAAGGTTGCGTCCGCCGCCGGCTGACGGCTTCGTCCAGCGGGGCTCCAGCGCGCTCGAGCGAGCTTTAGTGGTCTCCAGCGGACTCCAGCGGGCTGCAGAAGGCACTGTAGCGGGGCCACGTTAGCGGTCGAGGGCGCCGGACAAACGGGCGATTTTACCCCACCACGACCCCGACGGCGGGAAGCTGCGCTGTCTCCGTACCTCCTCTCTTAGAACCTCCCCGCTGAAACCTGGCCGGTATGGCCAGCCAAGAAGGAAGAGGAAGGAAGCGCAAGGAAGCAAGATCCAGTGTCTCCTGGCGGCCGGCCGGCCGCTTCGATCTCGCGAATCTCGCCTCGTCGTCTTCCCAGAGAAGAGCCCGGCGCGACGCGAGCGAGCCGCGTGCGTGCGGGTTCAGCCCACACCCGACCTTCTCAGCTCCTGATCCAATTCTGTTCTGCTCGACTCGGTGCCCTCCAGCGAACCGGGTTGCGGATCGGGAGCCGCATGCCCAGTAGACTGTGAGTTGCGAGTCGCGATACTACCTGAATTACGTGTGATCGGGTAGCAACTAACGATCACATACATTGCCATCAAACGCACGGCCTGCCCTCAGACTTTTTCACACGGATCTGATGCCGTTGGAAGAGCATCTGCTAGGGCGTTTCCCCGTCGACAACTTGAGCCTACCGCGGGGACTAGCAGATGCAGTAAGCACGGAGACGACTGCCCTGCCCTGCGCAGCCACCTCGTTTGGCAATCGCGGTTGCCAGCAATGCCAGCATTGCCAACATTGCCGGCAAGGATCGCGATGATAAACTTGAATGGACAACTCTTACTTGTCCCGCAGGGGAACGCGCTGCTCGCGTTTGCGATTCGGACTCCAGGGCATCCTTCTGACTGCGTCCCAGGTTGGGCAGCCCCGCTGTTCGTCTTAGCCAAGCATGGAGGCTGATGCGGACGAGCTCAGCCCACGGATTATTTGGGTTAGGCGCTGAGGTTAGGCAGGACTCCGTTACCTACCCACAAAGGTACCTATCCACCTGGGTCAGTCGTCAGCCCGGCGCCGCCGCCAGTCACCGTCCACCCGTGCTCCTCTCAAGGCCCGGGCTGGGGAAAGACCGGCCGCGATAACCTTGGGCGCGAAGAGCGAAGACGCGAAGCAAGCCACGACGGAGCTGTTGCTGCGTGCCCCGGTCTTCTCTTCTCCTTATCGGGCGAGTCAGCTAATACGGAGCGGAGCGTGTGGGTCATCCATCGGCTTTGCTCCTGGGCATGACTCTCCTGTTTGGCGAGACTATCGTTTGGTGGCTCTCCATTTAGTGGTCGACTCTGTACAGTTTGATGGAGCCTCTTCTTCCCTCCCCGCGATCCTGCCGCTGATGGGGCGGGCTGTGGCAGGCACGCAGATCCAGGTAGGATTTAGCGATCTCAGCGCCGCCCATCCTGCGAGCCACAGACGAAGTCAGCACCAGGTCGATCCCAATGCTGCGGATCAATTCCTACCGCGTCCCCTCCGGAGAGAAAAAAAAAGCGCGGCGTTGCCAGCCTCGTCTGGCCCCCTTGCCCCAGACTACGGTACCTACGGAGTGCATGCGTACGGGTAAGATACATAATACGGTCCGTCTCCTATTGCCGGAACAGCAGACGCTATAGGACGGGAGTAGAGGAGCTGCAGTGGGCCGGCTAGTCGGTACGTGCCCTTAGAAGAAGCCTGTCCTGGCCGGACCTCCAAATTTGGTCCGGACAGGGGGGGAGGAGGGACAGGGGGGAGATGGAGGGCATGGGTGCAGGATGGAGGGGAAAGAGAGGGGGAGGGGTTGGCGGTGCTGCGGGACAGACTGCGGTACAGGCTGCGGGCCGGGCGAGCTACGAAGTACCAGCCCAACGCAGGCACTGCAGGATCCTCGTCGCCATCGCCTGCCCCACGCCGTGCGCCGCAAAGTATTGATTGGGGATGCGGGCGCATCGAATCGAGGGTCTGCGGCCTAGGGCTGGGCCCGTTCGAGACGTCCTCCCTGCATGGCTGCCAGAACAAGACGTTTCAGACGGAGGAGTCGAGCGTGCTCCTCTCGAAGGAAGCGCCCGTCGCGGCTTAGGCTTAGGGGTAGATCCTTCCTGGATCCAGTCGCTGGCGCGTTTCCTTCCCTCAGCCATCCCGCAGCAATGCAGCAATGTCCGGCTCGCTCGCTGGGGTTTCTCCAACATCGTCCGGACGGCGGTGGTGGATGTGTGCGCCTTCCGCGGCGTGCCACCTCTGCCTTTCCTGGGTCTGGGACCTCATACCTAGGCGAGGTACGGAGTATATAGTCTGGCGGTCCCGCGCCTTTCCCAGGCCGGTTTTTTTTTTTTAGATAGCAGACACACTCACACATACACTTGCACACTCCCACACTCCGTTCAGTTCTGAGCATCTTTCTCCTTGCACAAGCAAGCGTGGCAAGTTCCCTTGTTTGATCTACTACTCGTACTACACACCACCGGCCGCACACATCACCCCCTTTTTTCTCTCTTCTTTCTCCCACATAACAACCTTCATCATGCCTGCCACGACCCACGAGACCAGCAAGTACGACGCCATCCCGGGCCCCCTCGGCCTGGCGTCGGCCTCTCTGGAGGGCAAGATCGCGCTGGTGACGGGCGCCGGCCGCGGTATCGGGCGGGAGATGGCGCTGGAGCTGGGCCGCCGGGGCGCCAAGGTGGTGGTCAACTACGCCAACAGCGCCGAGTCGGCGGAGGAGGTGGTGGCGGCAATTAAGAAGTCCGGGTCGGACGCGGTGGCGGTCAAGGCCAACGTGTCCGACGTCGATCAGATCGTGCACCTGTTCGCGGAGGCCATCAAGGCGTTCGGCAAGCTGCACATTGTATGCTCCAACTCGGGCGTCGTCAGCTTCGGCCACATCAAGGACGTCACTCCCGAGGAGTTCGACCGTGTCTTCAACATCAACACCCGCGGCCAGTTCTTCGTCGCCCGCGAGGCCTACAAGAACCTCGAGGTCGGCGGTCGCCTCATCCTGATGGGCTCTATCACTGGCCAGGCCAAGGCGGTACCTAAGCACACCGTCTACTCCGCTAGCAAGGGCGCCATCGAGACCTTTGTCCGCTGCATGGCCATTGGTATGCTCTCTCTCTCTCTCTCTCTCTCTCTTCCCCCACTACGGTACCTTCATATGACTGACTTGCTCTCTCTCCTTACGCCAGACTTTGGTGACAAGAAGATCACCGTCAACGCCGTTGCCCCCGGCGGCATCAAGACGTACGTTTTTGAACTCTGTAACCCTCCCCCCTGCGGACTCGTCCTCCTAGCTAACGTGCCACCCCCCTCTCATCAGCTCCATGTACCACGCTGTCTGCAGGGAGTACATCCCCGGCGGCACCAACTTCACCGACGAGGAGACTGACGAGGTAAGCCGCCCTCTATACCCATTCTCTGCGCTAGTAGAGCCCCCGTCTAACGCATCCCTAGTACGCTGCTGGCTGGTCACCGCTGCACCGCGTCGGCCTCCCTATCGACGTGGCCCGCGTCGCCTGCTTCCTGGCCTCCCAGGACGGCGAGTGGATTAACGGCAAGGTGCTCGGCGTTGACGGCGCCGCCTGCATGTAAGAGAACCAGACGAGGGCGTCTGAGCTGTCAAATGTGTGTGGGTTTTCTCGCGCGGGGACAAAGGGCGTTGGTTTGTTACATGTCATGATGTCATGTCATCCTGGAGGGCTTATCCGGGAATCATCGATCATCGATCATGCGCGATATCACGGGGTGGGACGGGGAATAAATACTAGGTACCTTAGGTAGTAGTCACCGAGACATATAGACGACTACATTGCATTCTGCCACGGACGACTACGCCAGGTGTGTACTTGTATCTCTCTCTGCGGATCCCCAGTGATACGCAAATTCCTTCGACGTTGTTTTATGTCATATTCATAGTTACCGAGACTTGATCAAGTCTCTTTGTTTTCATGGCAGCATTCTGGTGTAGGGCTAGCGTGGCTTAGAAGGCGTAGGGGCTGGGACGTCAGTGCAGGACAGGATGTGAACTGATCGCCTGGGGTACCTAATACTGAGCCGATCGGGAAATTGCAAGTGACGTCCTATGGTTCGTCTAATCAAATACTCCAGCCAGGAACCTGTTCTGTCGGCGCAGGTACATGACGAGATCATAGGTCAACGCTCCCGAATCCTTGACCACAGATTGTGCCTTCTTCTTGTCCAGCCACTCGGGGTGCTTGCAAATGGTCTGTACGACAATATCCCTCAAGCCCCTGTCCTCCTCCACAGTAGACGAATACACCTCCTGTGCGGCCTCGAAGAATTCGTCGGCGCCGCTGAGAATAGCCGCGCCTGTGAACATCCGAAACGCGAGGGCCTTGAGCCCGCTGACGAGGTACTTCTCCGCAAAGCTGTAGACCCTAGCGTGGATGACAATATCCGGGACCCTTCTGGCTGGCGCGCTGGCGTCGGGTATTTTTTCATCCCTGGCCGTTTCTACCACGGCGGGGAGGCAACCCGCGACGCGCAGCCGCTCGGCGTAGTCCAGATGGTAGAAGTAATAGACCAGTATGTCGACAAGCAGGGGATCGTCGTCCGGGAAGGCGATCTCTCCTTCGTGCGCCTCCTGACGTGATGCATTAATTGTATTAATGAGGGGCCATAATAGGACGAGTTTGATAGAAACTATTAGGTTCTCGGTACTTACCTTAAAACCTCCGTCGCAAGCTCTCTCGAAAAACTTGGATCGCGGGCACACAATGGCCTTGTGCACTTTGTACTTTTTCCCGCCGCAGGATATCTTGAGATCGGAGTATTTCCCGCTGGAATAGAGCCTGAGCCGCATTAGGTGGATTTCTTGTCAGCTCGTCGTCGTAGACGAAGGATAGAGATAGACGAGGGCAAGGCGGGCATACTCTCTGAAGGCATTCATTGCCTCTTCTACGGGATCGGCTTCGCTCATATCACGCGATGCCTGGTCCTGGGCTGGAGGGGCGGCTGGCTGGCTGCTAAAATATCTGAATGGCGTCGACATTGTTGTTGTCGTCACGACCGGAGCCGCGCTAATGGCAGAATAGGTAGAATAGGTAGAATAGTTGGCGATGGGGCTGGGGTTGTGCCGTCTCGACGTCTCGAGATGCTGTTGAAGTCCTATTGCCGACGCAAAGTATCGATCGCAGTCTACGCAGTAGTCCTCCTCACTGAAGTAAGACATCATGAGATTGTCAAGACCGCATTTCCATAGACTGCACCTAGATGGCGGATGGGCCCGTAAAAGAACCGTAGGTTCGGCTGGGTATGGAGAAGAAAGAAGGATGAGAAGAAATGAGGAAGAGGGCGAGGGAGAGGAAGAAGTGGGGGGAGAAGAAGGCTTATTATGTAAAGGTCGCGAGGGCTCGTCCAATGAGACAGGAGAAGGTGGATTTTAAGACGTGCAGTGAGCTCTATCGTCCGCCATAATCTACGGAGTGAAAGGGTAAAGATGGTTGGATGATTCTCACCCTCTAGTAAGGTCGGTTCCCTGGCATGTAGGTAGTTACCTTAGGTACGTAGGTAGGTAGGATGAATGCCCCTCCCAAAACGATGCACACATCATTTCGAACCTCCCTGTAGGCCCACTTTTCCTAGGTGCCTCGCTCTTGCCTCATAGGCACGTGACGCATCAACAGTTGGCCATTTGTAACTATAAGCCCGTGCACGTCCGTAATTTTATATGGCACTTCCCATAAACTTTTGCCCTACTTTACTTCTCCCTAAGGTATCCATGGCCTCGAACAGAGACTGGGACGAATCACGAGGCGTGCACGGACTGGCCCAATCGGCGCCTTGCAGCTGCAGGCACATGTACAGCCACGCCCGGTGCCCCGTTCGTCGGGCTGTCTGCTAGAGGACAAAGAAATGGGCCTCGAGGGCCTCGATGCCAGCCTCCTGTTTCGAGGGGGGCCATTTTCGAACGTGAAAATTCGCGTTGGGGCCAACGCAATCCTCGATACGGGGAATCGTGGTATTATTGTAGTAAAAAGGTACCTGGCTAAATCGGTGCCTGGGCTGTGTCATCTGCATCGCGAGGGGCCCAGCAGCAGGATGACGTCAGCAGCGGCGGATGGATCTAGAGTAGAAGGGCGGCTAGGGAGTCGAAGCAAGGAATTTTGAGTTGTAAGCTAGAACCGGTCGGGGAGGAGAGGCAGATATGGTATAAAGTCAAGAGCCGTAGTAACTGCGAGTGACAATTCCGTCATTCCCCGCAGGGATACTCACACCCAGTACCAATCCTATAGGCACTGCCTGAGATAGTCCTTCGCAAAGTCGACAACATCCACTAGGGTACTAGGGCGCAGGCGCCGGGCCGCCGTCAGAGCACGAGCCTGAAGGAGGGCTCGCGGTCGTCGCCGCACCCAACGTACTTGTCGTACTTGCCAGCCGCCTTGTCCCGGTTAATCTTGGCGCAGTACAGCACGTTGAATAAGATCCTGGTTTTGACGCTCCCCATCGTCAGCCGTTATCAGATACTAAGCGTTGGGTTTTCGATATGGTATTTAGGCAGGGCAACGGGACGAGCGAACGTACAAGAACCAGCCGGCTACCAAGAGGCCGAGGATGATGGTATGCCCTTCGTGGTACTGCGGCCCCTGCTTGGCGGGATAGACGAACACGGTGACGAAGCCGCCGCAGTTGGCAATGGCGAGCTGCAGGGCGGCGGCAGTGGCGCGCTTGTAATGCCCGGCCGAGTTGTTGGCCAGCCAGCCCAGTACGGGCGGCACGCTGCTGTACAGGCCGGTGGCCATGAGGAAAGTCATGCCGTACTTGACCTTAGCGTTGGCCGTGTTTGCAATCACGGCGTAGCCGGCGATGGCCACGGGCAGCGTGAACAGCATCACGATGCCGCGTGCCCTCATGCGGTCGGAGACAAAGGCCACGACAACTAAGGGACGGAGCTGGGTCAGCGCTCAGGGTTCGTTGCAGTGAGGCTCAAGTCCCCATAAAACCTACCCGTGACGACGGCAGCGACGGCATACGGAATGACGGACCACAGCTGGGCTTCATTGGCGGTGTACCCGAGCGCGGCGATGATGGTCGGGAGCTGGTCGTCGTCGGGGCTGATCAGTAAGTGGACTACTTCTCTGGGTAAGGTAAGGGGACGTCGCGTCGCGGGTCGAGGAGACTCACAAATAACCCAAAGGAGTAGAGCCCCGAGAGGATGCCGAAGTAGGCGCAGGCCGTCAGCCAGGTCTGCCAGCTGAAGACGGCCCTGCCGACCTCGGACCATGAGAACTTCTCTTCGACCTCTCTGGCCTGATATTAGTCGACTGTGTGCCCATCTAGCAACTTGCAACCAGAGCACGTACCTCTCCCGTCCGCCGGTCCCTTGCTGGGCACCGCTAAGCCGTCCGACGGCTAGTGCTCGTTCCTCTTCAGTCAGGAAGCCGGCCGAGGTGACACCGTTGGGTAGGAAGACGAGGGCTAGGAGCCCGCACACCACGGTCTACATATTAGGGGTTTGCGTCAGCGGATCTGGATATCCTAATCGCTTGGGTCACTGTCTACCAGCAGAGCGAGCCCCTTACGAATAAGCCCTCGATGACGAAAATCCACCGCCAGGACGACAGATGACCTGCCGTCCCAATATCCGCGATGCCGCGAGCGAGGAGGCCTGGAACAAATTCTGTCAGCAATCGAAATATAAGGAGTGTCGTCTCAGGGGACATCTTCTAGGCGAAGTATGAATATCCAGGGAAAGTAGAGAAGCTCACCCCCGAAGGCTCCCGAGAGAGAGGCGGCGGTGTAGAACAGGCCGATGCGCAAGGCCAGCTCCGCTCGCGTGTAGATGCCGGACAGGTACAGGATCTTAATTTCGTTTCCTCGAAGGAAAGCGTCAGCGACCGAATCATCAATGGGAGCAAGGCGCGGCCGTGAAAAAAAAAAAAAAAAAAACAGTTTCGGTAGACGCACCATGCCGGGCAACAGGCCGCCCTCCGCCAGGCCTAGGATGGCCCGCACGGCAACGAAGCCGGCGAAGTTCTGGATGAAGCCGAGGCACATGGAGATGATCCCCCAGGCCATGGTCAAGATCGAGAGCCATATCCGGGGCGTGACGCGCTTCAGCACCAGGTTGCTCGGGACCTCGCTGAGCTCCTCCGGTTAGCCTCCCTTGCCCCGTGGAATGCTGAAGCTGTGCTTGGCTGCCATCTCACCTGATAATGTACGTGGCGTAGAACACGGCCAGGCCTTGGTCGTACTGCAGGTCCGACATGCGGGCGTCGGCCTCGAGATTGTACAGCTTGGCGTTGCCGACATTGGTGCGGTCGAGGAACGAGCACAGGAAGAGCAGCGAGAGGATGGGCAGCACCCTGGATAGCCGCAGGTATTGTGAGTCGTGCCCCAAATGGAGAGGTAGGTAGCCTGGATCTGTTCCTGTAATGTACACACCTCGTGTCTAGCTTCCAGAGAAGCTTCCGCACCCGATTACGCTGCGCCTGATCGTCGAGGTCGGGGTCGAGGTCGAGGAAGGACCCGTTGCCAAGCTCGCCTTTCTCGACCTCCTCGGCCACGCCGCTCGGAACGCCCGCGTCCGCCTGCTCCTCCTGCTTCTCCTGAGAAGCCATTCGCAAGCCCGTATCCCTGAGACGGGCGGAGCTGTGTGCAGCGCTAGGTAGAATCGAGTTCGTCGCGGTGGGTCGGACTACGCGGCGGGCGACGCTAGCATACGGGAGTACGCAAGCAGTAGTTCTCTTACCGTGCTCCGTAGTCCTCAGTAGTCTAGTTCGGTTTTTGAGGCCCTACTGGCACGTTCCACCTCATGACGACCGCCCTTATCCGGCGTAAACAGGGCGACGCGGCCGGGAACTCCTCGCAGAATGGGAGATGCGGGGGCTGACCAGCCGCCTCCCGCAGATCAACGTCGCACCGGCCGGGCGCACAACCGCTTGCCGCAGTATAGTCCGTAAAAGCCAATCACATTGGTGTTTTGCTTTTCGTTTCCTTATTTCCTTGCCACCCTGCCCTAGCCGAGAGGGGAAAGGGAAACGCCGATCTTCGTCGGACCCCTGTGCCGGCTGTCGTGACATCGCTTCTCGCGGTCTTGTCCTGTCTCGTCGTTGCTGCAGCACTTGCTTGCCAGTGCTTGCGTATGCCTTTTTCTTGGCGCCTCGGGGCGTCAATGCGAGTCGCTACTGGAGAGGTGATCACGAGGTATCATGGGATTTCGCTGATGGAGACGGGACGAATGGCGACGCATGGGCGTTCCGAGACATCGCTAATTGTCTTGATATTTATTCGGCCCCTAGCAGCCTCGGGCTTTTGAGCAGCGAGAATCGACGTGCGGCCGACGAATAGTGAGCTAATCCGAATCTGGTGTCGGTCAGCCGCATCGTGGTGAGTCCCCTTTTTTTTTTCCTTCCATTTTTTTTTTCGAAGGACACGATCTGCGGCTTCGAGCCAGCCCTTGGTACCGCATCGTGGGGCTGAGAGCCAAGTAGACAATTGATAGAGGATAAGGGTGACGCGAGTAAAGATGGGGATTTCCAAGAGAAGGAATCACCCCAAAAAGGGCCACGTAACTCCCTACCCCGTATTCGGGTACTACCTGGGTAGCGTACAGACTGCACGCCGTGGGATTCCTAACGAGGTTTTTGGTCTTCCGGGGGTGAGCGTGAGCAGTGAAATCTCGTCGGAAAACGTCCCCGCCCTCCAGGAACGCGCAAGCGCCAAGCACCAATCAGAGGACGCGCGACCAGACTTACGCTGCATATTCGCCTAATTAGCGACGCCAGACGCCCGCCCGCCTCCTGGAGCCCGGGCGGGCGTTAGGCTGAAAACGGACTAGGGAGCAGGGCAGGGTGGTAATGGCAGGGCCCGGCCTGGACTGGCTTCTGGACTTTTGGGCGTTTCTGCGTGCCAAGCTCTCCTGAAAAGCGGGGACATACGTAATGCCGGTGGATCGAGCCTCACCAAACCGCACCAAGCCGCGCGGCCTGAGCCTCGTGCCTCTCCCAACCAGGTCCAGTCGCCCGCATTGCATCAAATAGAGTTTTCGATAGGGCTCTTCCAGTACCTGTCAGCCGGTGCTTTGTTGCCCCCGCTGCTGCTGTTGCTCTTGGCCCTGCTTTTACCCCTGCATCTGCCCCTGTCTGTGCCCCTGCCTCTGCCCCTGCTTCTGCCCTTGCTGTAAGCGGTCTGCCATCAGCGCTCGCGAACCGTTGGCTGACAGCTCGTGGCCGCCCCCAGATTCCAGATTGCAGATTTCCGTCCAGATTCCAGGTTCCCGGTTGCTGCGGCTCCAGAAAATGCTTTTCGTCCGAACCCCGACGGAATGGAAGCTGCACTATTCGATGTTTGTGTTCCGGAGCCAACGGGCGGCCCAAGCTGCATCGCGTCGCACCGATCCGCCCCATTCATTGTCCTTACTGTGTCGTCGCAGCAGCACCGGCAGCCGCAATCTGCCAAGAGGGGCCAGTGATACGCAACCAGACCCTGTATCCCTGTATCCCTGTATCCATCCTTGTGCCAGACCGCCAGCCGCTATAGGTGGGCACTGTGAGCGCAGCCAGTGCCAGCTCAGCCCAGCCCAGCACAGCCCAACGCAGCACAGACCAGCCAGAAGTCACTAGGTAAACTTTGCTATCACCTGTCATCGTGCCGTCACCTGCGAAATCTTCCTTCCTCAATCCTCTCTTCTCATCACTCTCGTCAATGTCTCCCTCATCAATACCACGGAGGCGCTCTTCGACGTCGCCGCGTACTGTTTCGTCCCTCCCTCCGACGCCGCGTCGCTTGCGGTGGCCGAGTCAGACGCCGTCGTCAGGCTTCTATATTGTTGACGGAGGGGCCGATTAGCTCCAGCAGTCTTACTCGTGCTACAGGATTTTGATGTCACAGGATTTTGATGACACCGAGGCTCTGAAACATCCCCGGTGACATCACTCCCGGACGCAGTCTCATTCCTGTGGTGCCACCCATCTTCCATAGGTACCCGGCCGGGTGCCGGATGTCCAGCCCGCACGCGACTGTACTATCGCTACATATTTCTCGATCCCGAGTATGGCCCGCGAGTCCTTGGAGCTACAGACAATGGCCCGCGAATACGACCTCGAGGCGGCGAAGTCCGGGAGGTGGCAGCACGAAGACGATGTGGAGGATGCGCCGGAAGAGGAGTTGCTGCTGCCCCCCGACCACCCTGGCCGCCGCTCTGGCCACTACTCCCGCCACGACCCCGATCGCCACCACCACCCATCATCAACCCGCCCGGTGTCGGGCTGGCTTCGAGCCCGGTCACGGTGCGCCTGGCGAGGTTTACGGCGGCCCCTTCGTATAGTCTTCACGGCCGCCAAATACATCCTCATCCCTCTTATTATTCTACTCGCCGTCATGGCCATCCTCGACCCGTCCTACACACATCCCCCCCATCACTATCGCGAACTGGCCCGGAGATGCATCGAGGACGGCGGCCCGGCGCCCGGGTGCGCCAACCCGGACGGCGAAAAGATCTTCATCAGCTCCATCCTGTACGACAAGGGCGGGCACCTGGCCGGCGGCAGATGGGGCGATAGGGTCGTCGAGCTCATCAACTTGCTCGGACCAGACAACGTCTTCCTCAGCGTCTACGAAAGCGACAGCGGGCCGAGCGGCGAGCAGGCCCTCGCCGAGTTCGAGCGCCGCGTGCCCTGCCGCCACCACATCGTCAGCGAGCCGACCACGTCGCTGGCCGGCTTTCAGAACGTAACGCTCCCCGACGGCACCGACAGGACCAAGAGGGTGTCCTACCTGGCCGAGCTGCGCAACCTGGCCCTCCGCCCTCTGGATAGAATCTCCGAGGAGTTGGGCTACGCCGGCTCAACCCGGTTCGACAAGGTCCTGTTCCTCAACGACATCACCTTCCACCCGCTGGATGCGGCCCAGCTGCTGTTCAGCACCAACCGCGGCTCGCACGGTCGCGCCTCCTTCCTGGCCGCCTGCGCCGTCGACTTCGATGCCCCTTTCAAGATGTACGACAACTACGCCTTGCGCGATGCCGACGGCTTCGCCAAGTATGTCAATCTGTTTCCCTTCTTCTCGCGCGAGGGCCGCGGGCAGTCGCGCGCCGACGTGCTCGCCCAGCGGGACGCCGTGCGCGTCAAGTCCTGCTGGGGCGGCATGATGGCCGTGCAGGCCCGCTACGTGCAGAATCAGGACCCGTCCGGGGCCCTGCCACGCCCGGGCTTCCACGACCCCGGCGCCCACGTCATCGACCCAGACCGGCCCGTCAATATCACCGCTCCCGTACGCTTCCGTCACGAGCCCGAGCTGTTCTACGACGCTTGCGAGGCCTGCTTGTTTACCGCCGATATCGCTGCTGCCGCCGCGACGGCGCGGGAGGAGGCAGGGGACGCAGGGATCTCAGAGGAAGCAGAAGAAGCCGAGTCACAAACGGAGACGGGAGTGTACATGAATCCTTACGTGCGGGTCGCGTACTCGGAAGGCGTGCTGGCCTGGCTGCCCATACTGCAGCGGGTGGAGCGCCTCATGGTCGTGTTCTACGAGCTTAAGACGCTCTTCGCACGGCAGGCAGAGCAGCCGTACCGCACGGTGCGGGAGGGCGACATCTTCGAGGAGGAGATCTGGGACGGCGAGGACTGGAGGCTCGTGCAGCGGCGCGCCCGCAGCGGCCTGTTTTGCGGCGTGCGCGGCATGCAGACCCTGCGCCGGGACCGGCGCCACAAGGGCCACAACTGGCTGGAGACAAAGCTTCCACCAGGCCAGAAGCTGGCATTTCCCAGCATGTGGGGTCGACCCTTGCCTGGATCCTGGAAGCAAGACTATGCCGCCGCTTCTCCAGAGGCGAGGAACACCTTTTTTGAGTTTGACCCCTTTGCATAAAGTCGGTCTGTATTACGCGGGCGCATAGGATGGGCCACTGGACAGCTACGGCGTCGTACTGTATTTGCCTACAGGTATCTACCCAGGTACCTATTCATCGACATTTTCTGGGACGCATTGCGTATGGGGGCCATGGCGTGTTACGCACTAGATTACTTAGATATAATGATAGAAAAAATATCTCTTGGAAAACAGGGTAATTGGGGAGCATAATATGCGTGCGAACTTTTGGTCACTACTACAGTTGAGTCCTGTTGTTATTTCCACCTTAGCCGTGTCGGGCTGAATAGTGTCCGAGGCTGGGCGTGGCCTTGCTTGAAGATTAAAATCACGTGATCATAGCCTGGACGACTATACTAGCATTGCCGCTTTGGGGATCCTACGATGGTGAGTATGTTGCACTAAGTTATCCATTAACGTACTTCACCGTCGAGTAGATCAGATCATCTTCTAAACCCTGCAACTACCTCCCAAAACCGGCTAATCTACCCAACTATAATGCAGTCCGATCCGTCATCCGAGTCTACATCTAAATTATGACCAGGCTCACGGCATTGACTACAACGCCGTGAACCTGTCTTTTGTCGCTTCAACGATCTTTCTTCCGCATCTTCGTCGCGATCTTCTGGCTCAACTAAGCTTCTCTCAGCTAAAAGCTGGCTATGGTCGTGGCTAGAGCTATAGCTCAGCCGGCTCAGGCCAGCCTCTTGACAGCGGAGGCCTCTTTCATGAAACGGCGAATAGCCATTTCGGCTTATCGCACATGTCGGTAAATCCAAAGATGACAATCAACCGGTCTTTAAATCCGTCGAATCCTTTAAAAAAGAAAACGAGCTGTTTCTTCTGTCTCCCCTTTAACTCTCTTCCCGTCCTTCGTAGGGTTGTTGCGATCCAGATGCTCCTAAAGCAGGGTTTCGTACCATTTTTTAGTTTTCCCCGTCAGACGGGCCCCGACTACGAAAACGGCCGCTTCTCCGCTAAGCTGGATGGCCACGAAATAGATACGCAGGTCGTTAAGAAACGAGGTAAGGGTATGAGGATTCCCATCGTACTTGTCGGGAGCAAGAACCTTCATCGTATCCTTGCTAAGCACCTTGGAGGCGTTGGTGCTAAGAGCAGGGTTCGTCATGTTGTCGAGTTGAAGCTGGTGAAAGCTAGATGCAAGCGCCTCGACAGGATCAAGTTGCAGACTTGGGCTGGAATCGAGGGGATTGAACTCGCCCTTATGCTACAGCCCGCCTTAATTGAGTAGAGGCTTGCTCGGAATGACAAGGAGGCAAGTCAAAGACAATTACAAGTTGTGGTTAATAGGGCGTGGTAGCTAGGGAACCGTGCTTGGGGTTAACCGCTGCAAAACCATTAATCTCAATAAGCGCAACCTCCTGGTTTTATACCATCTGATCTTCCCTCCCTTCTGGCCTCATTACCATATGATGTGGCAGTACTTACTTCGAGGATGGTTCACGGAAGTTTAGGAGGTCTGCGTAGAAACGCAACGATGTTTCGGAAGTCTACCGAAACATCCCAATTTGGAGTTCTGCCACGCTATTCCGCCTTCCTCTCTTAGGTGCGGGTTAACATCATTTTCCTGCAGTCTCATGGACGGCCCGCTTTCGTCCTGAAGCCGTAACAAACGTGGTACAACTTGCCTTACTGACAAAGTAGGTGGTAGGGATTTGCTTGAAAAGGCAAGGGATATTACAACCGGCCTTGCTAGCAAGAAAGGTAGTATAGGTTTGCTTGAAACAATAAGGGGCAAGTCAAACAATCACAAATTGTGGGTAATAAAGCGTGGTAGTTAGGGGACCGTGCTTATATTAATGTTACGAATCAAGTCGTGCGGAAATGGACCCCGTATCGAGGCGATCGGAAGAGGCAGAAAAAAATGGGATTTCGTGACAGCAGAATCTCAGCTGAGGTTAGTCTAACATCGGCAAAACCTCATCCAAACTTCAGCTAATCCTTGTCTAAGGCTCAGCTGAGCATTTATCAGCTAAGCATCTACTGAACTTCAGCACAAGAGCAAGAGGACAACAAAAATCTTGGAGTATAAGAACCTGAGCTACCCGCACAAGATAGATTAGGAAGTTCTGCAGCGGTTATCCAAGCACGGTTCCCTAGCTACCACGCTCTATTAACCACAACTTGTGCTGTCTCGGACTTGCCCCCTTGCCGTTCCAAGCAAGTCCCTACTACCTTATCAGCAAGGCAGGTTGTAACAAGTACGTTATAGTTCATGCGAATCACCCCGGCTACCGAGCCCTCCACGGCCTTATCAGCTCTACCGGGAGCCCTCTTAATCTCCAAGCCTACTGCCTGGGTGACGGCCTTGGAGACGGTTTTCCTGGCCTCCTAGCCCAACTAGGGCCCAATGAGCATTAAGCTAGTGTTTTTGGAGTAGCTGGGATAGCTACCTTTTCGTCTGGGAGGAGGGCATTTGTTACCGCCTTTTTTTTGTGCATGCTAGGCCGGCCCGTTTTATAATTTCACGGGGCCTGCCTTATCCCTTATATAGCCGGCCCTGCCGGCTATCGTCCTCTTTCTTTCTTTCCTTCTTTTCCTTACAGGTGCACCTCTCTCTGCTAAGCTCCTCCCCCCCCAAAAAAAAAGTTCCACTCCCGAACCGCAACGGGGAAAAGGAAGACGGCGGCAAAATTTGCCACGGAGGGCAATGAGAGCAGAGAGAAGAAGCGGCTTAAACGGCGGCATCGCTCTACCACGAATGATGAGAACGGAAACAGGGACTACTCATCCAAGGTTCTCGCCCCTTCCAGAGAAAGTGCCAGAAGGCAAGTGTGCATAGCTTGGCCGGGATGATCGGCCAGCCGAGTTCCGATGGGTGGGTACAGCCATGCCACGTCCCTATTGCAGGACGCTTATTTTTCAAGCACTGATACGATAGACATCTGCCGCCTGTCAAGCTTTCCCATTTCCCTTCGTCTTTCATGTAACGTTGTTAGAGAAGGTCCTTCTGTGCCCATCCCCAAACCTAGGACCAAGGAAGGGAGTCACTCCCGCGGGTAAAATCGATACAAATTTCAAGTGACGCTCGACAGATGATCCTTCATTTCTTGGGCGTACAATAGTGTGTGGTGCGAAGCAGAAAAAGCAGGATCACCTGAGCTGACAGAGATAAGAGCGAGAGGACGAGGACTGTCATAGAGGGGAGGTGGCGGCAAGTGTCAGGAGAACACGTATAGGCCGACAATGAAATTGGGGGCCAAGCCTCTAATTAGGAGAGCCTATTATCGGTATTTACATTACTCTGTCTGCGCATGCACGTATCCCGGCAGCGCACGAACCCAATCTGGACTGACCCGCCTGAGAAGGGTGGCAGGCCCTTTGCCAGAGAGGCTATCACTAGACAGCAAGAATCGGCCATAAATTCACAGGAGACACCGCCAATATCATCATGGACGGCTCTATTGTGCTACTGAGCGTCCCGATACAGGCACCATTCCTTATTTTCCGTTTTCGTTACGAGCGAAGAAACATAGGTAAGGTATATAGGCATGCACGACTTGGAATACGGGACGTGCGCCCTGGATCACCACCTACCTATGTAGAGCCGACAGGCCATACAAAGGACAGTCTATAGATATGACAGCTGCTGCATATTGACAGAGATTTGTTTACTCTCGGCTTCTCCTGCCATGGACGTTAAGACTGATGGCATGGCAAAGTAGATGCCATCAGGGATCGTCAGCGAGGAGACCTGTGGCTTATATCATATGCCACAAGGTTATTAGAACAGGGAGACTGGAGAAGACGCCGAAGGGGACAATGTTCAAGGAGGTGCGGGGGCCGCTAGAGCCCGAAGCGAGGTGGTGCGAGGCTGGGCGGATTGCGATCTTTTGCATCCGAGATTAAGGCTCTATGGCGAATGTTTGGTGCCTCTATTGGCTTTGGGGGATGAGATAATTAAATGACTTTATAGAATCTTTCTTGGAACTTCCCTCCTATTATTTAGTGTTTCAGCAAGCCTTGTGTATATGGTCAGGAGGGTGGACTAAACAATACGGGTCATACAGACGGGACATGTGTATCCCTGAAGACTCACCACCAGCAGGAAATGGCATGACTGGACGCCCGACGAAGATAGGGAGCCGTGGATGTAGCGGCATCAACGGCATCAACAGCAGCAACAACAATTATGTCGTGGCGATATCCTGCACCGGCAGCGCTACACCATGCAATATCGTGCGGCGTGCAACCAAGTGGAAGGCAAGGAAAGACGAAACCCGAGATTAACGCGTGCAGATATTGTTCAATATCTGGCCAGCAGGTCTTGGAGGAAAGAGGAGGGGGGGATCTGATGGATTCATGCTCCATTCAAAGGAAGGAAAGTATCTTGGGGACGCTACGGGGGTGCCCGCGGGCGATTTCGTGGCAGCGGGTGTCGTGCCGAAGAAGCTCACCGATGTCCAGACGGTGGATGCCGCCGGGCAGTCCTCTAAGCGGCGGAAGTCCAGGAGCTCAGCTCTTTGCCGCCATGGAACCGTGCATACCGCTCGAATACTCTGGCATCCCGAACCGCTGAATTGGGTGGCTGGCATGGCGTGGGAGTCCAGGAACACGGCCGGTCCGTAATCCCAATACCCCGAGTCTGCTCGCGCTTACATCCGGTATCTGTACCGGACATCTGCTATCGGCTTCCTATAGCTACCCCCTTATCCCTACCTAACGTCGTTCCGTCGCTGAGATGGCAGCGAAGAGAAGAAGAGCGTAATGCCAATTTGCAGTCTTGAATATTCCTTCCTATTCCTTCCTCGCCCGTCGTCATGCCGGGATTAGCAACCTCAGCCTTCCCAAGCCGTTCAGAGAAAGCCGGTACGGAGCCATCTCTCGGGCATACGACGCCCGCAGCAAAAACGCCACCTGCGATGGAAAAGAAGCGCCAGCCCACCAAAGCCATCAAGAGGCGGTCCATGCTCATTTCGAAGGCGGACAGTTTCCATCACGATAGCGGATACATGGTCTTCTTGCTCCTACAACGAGCTTACCGCTCCTGCCCCTATTTGTCTGTACTTATCTGATACCATCGACGGCCGTTCCATCAACACCTCCCGGGGCGCCGTCAGACTTTTTTCCATCCTGACCATGGGGAAGATCCCCCAACCATCAGCACGGAGGATATCCGAGCGCTGTAGGAATTGATTCCGCCTTAACCCCCCCCCCCCACGCGCGTTACTACCTACCAGAGGAGAGGTAAGGTAGGTACCTAGTATTTGTTTCCCCTCCTCCCCCTCGCTTCATGCATCTTGTCAGCAGCGGTCTCTATGATGTAACGCCTAGGGATGCAGCGTAGCCTGCCTAGTAGCACTGAGTGGCGGAATTGCCGCCGCCATCACAATCATTAGGGGCGGCGAGATTCCGAGCTGGACGACACCAACACGGGATCCATCCGACTAATGCAAGTGGGCATGCAATAAGGCCTGTACGTACCCCGTACCTTGCACGGGATCGGCCTACTGAATCACCGCGGAAGGGCTTCGGGCAGCATACTGCGGCGCCTGCCGGGTCTATTAAGGTACGTACCTGGATATATAGAATAAATCCCAGATAGACATTCCAGGCGGTGAGAGACAACCTCCTCGCCTATGCATAGACACCTGGGTAGCATATTAGAAGCGGCAGCCAGAGCGGAATTACTCCCTGGGCCTAGGTCTCACTCGATTACCCCCCTAAGCTGCCTAGATACACGTTACAACATGCACGCGGAACAAGCGCCCAGCAATAGGGAGAGTTTAACTCACGGTAGTTAACGAACTAATAGAGTAAGGTCTAGGTAGGTTGGGATACGGGAATCCGTGCCTTGAGCCCCCAACAGTAGCCCCCTCCGCCATAGAGCCCCTTGGACGCCGATAGCCGTTAGAAAGGAAGAAAATATGTAAGCCACTCCTGTAGGAAACTCTGCTCCGCTCTGCCACGACAGCCTTCATGTGATCGTAGCCTAGGGCTGTTCGTTTCGATTCGTTCCGCCTCTTACTCCACCCAGCATGTAGCAGATGAGGTGCTATCCATCAAGCCCGCTTCCGCGTCGCCATGAAGACGGCAACGGGCCACTCGACTGTGACAACCCCACCCGGCGCAGCTTCCACGACCGCCTCGAGCTCGCGCCACGCGGGCGTGTTCCAGGTGGCGTCGTCAAAGCCGAGCTGCGAGCTCACGAGCAGGCCGCGCAGCCAGGCGGCGTCGGCGTCGCGGCGCCAGCCGTCGTCGCGGACGTAGCTGATAGTCTCGCCGGCGGCGATGCGCGAGGACGCGGGCTGCCACACGTCCGGGTTGGGGTCGACGAAGCGGAAGAAGGAGCGGGCGTGCTCGGCCTGTTCGGAAGCCGTCGAGTCGGGCTTGGGCGCGGGGACGTTGATGTACACGCGGCGGACGTCCTCGAACAGGTCCGACGGCAGAGGGACGAAGTCGAGGCCGGCCATGGCGCGGGCCATGCCGCGGACGGCGGCGGGGAAGAGGCGGCCAGCGCGGACGAGGCGCGTTGTCTCGTCGCTAGCGACGCGGTGCCACAGCTGTTCGAGGCCGGGGCGGCCGGGGAACAGCAGGCGGAAGCTGTACGTGGCGGCCACGAAAGTGCCGGCGCCGGGCGTCAGGGTGGCGGCGACAGAGCGCACGGTAGCGTCGGCGTCCATGTAGTGGAAAGCCATGCCGACGCTGGAGAAGTCGATAGAGCCGCGCTCCAGCCAGTCCTGCGCCTGCTCAGCCGGGCCCTGGTGGAAGCTGAAGCGCTCGGGTGGCGTCAGCGTCGCGGCTGCGGTGGCGAGGTTGGCCGAGCCGGCGTCCGACACGAAGACCTGCGCGAAGTGCTTGCCCAGCACTGCCGAGAGCGTGCCGGGGCCTAGTCGACAGTTGCGTAGTCAGTCGCCTGCCTTTTCTGAGGTTTGGGAAGAAGAACAGGAGGAAAAAGAAAAAAAAAAAGAATAAGAAAAGGTCTCTCACCGGCGCCGATATCGTGAGCGGTGCGAAACTGACCGCAGTGGGCGCGGTGGTAGTCGAGCCACATCGTCCACAGCGACTCCGGGTAGGCAGGTCGATAGCGGTGGTATTCATCCCAATCGAGGCTCTTGAAGGCGAACGGGTATTTGACGTCCTTGCCGCCCTCGGCGTCCTGGCTCTCGTGCAGGTCCGCCAGCGAGGCCGGCCGACCGTTGAGGGCGTCTGTCGCGGCGACCATTGCGGGTATGCTTTTTTCCCCAGATGGGCTGCTGGAGTTCTCTCGGGCTTTTCTGTCCAAGGCGAGGCGCGTGATCCTTGGCGGAGTCTCTTGAAGTCTCTCGAGCGAGCGGACTCCGAAAAAAAGAAGTTGCGAAGTTGGTTGAAAGAAGGAAAGACGGAAAAGAGTTAAAAATTTTATTCTTGGTGGGAAGCTATTTATATGGAGGACGCAAGGGCCGAGTCTGGGTAAGAAATCGGATGAAAGATAGGGGGCAAGAAGAGAAGGAGGCAGGCAGGTGACTTTTCGTTATATAGCGTGAAGGGGAGGAGTAGTTCCGCCGTCGGCGTTGTCGATTTAGTGAATGGGTTGGTTTGGAGGTTTGTTTGGAGTTAGGCAGGCACATAGGCTACCGGAGTTCACAGGAGAAAAGAGCAGTGTAGTCGCAGTAGAGACCTCCGTAAATATCACCACATCTCCCTCGCCCTTCTGGTTGGTGCTCCATTCCGGAGGATGCGGCTAACGATGATCGCACGGCCGCACTAAGGTAAGCCACGCCAAGCCAAGCCAAGCCAAGCCGCATCAGGAGTAGAGGCAGGAGCAGGAGCAGGAGCAGCAAGAGCAGCAGTTTCAAGCCGGGTCATTTCCCCATTAACCCAAGAATGGCGAAGCTCGGATGGACGGGGGGAGAGGGGAAAATAAGTTAGGGGCAGGGCCGCGGGCCGGCCAGGAACGGGCGGCGACAGGCAGCAAAAGCAACGACTGAAGAGACAAGGAGCATGCAGGGCGGCGGAACGGTAACGGTAGCATTAGCGGCAGCTTCGGCGGGAAGGGGGAAGGGGGTGGGATGGACGGGGTGGGATGGGGGATTGGGGGGGGTAGTGGTGATAGTACGGAGCAGCGGTAGAGCAGCCACACCCGAGCCGCAGCGGCCACATCCTAGGGCTACTAATAAGAAGCAAGTCACAGGACGGATAGGATCGTCATTGGCGGTGGCGGAAGAGGTACTGAGCACGAAGAACCTCTCGGCTTCCACCCCGGGACAGCCCCCGGGGCGCGAAGAAGCCCGCACTTCGCACATCAAAGCCAGGGGGGCCAGCCCGCCCGCCCGGGGGACTTCCCAATCCGTCGAAAAGGGTGTCGTGCCGACCGCTCGCCCGGGATGGCCCATCAGAGGGAGAGCTCTACGCGCGGTTAGCGTATGGGACCGTAGTCCGTACTGCCCAGACTATAATACGCACATCATGTATGTACTAACGGGTATGCGAAGTGCTAACTTCTCTGGGCGGTATACCTGGGCTGGTATACCTGGGCTGGCATGCCTGGTACGCCACCGAGATAGTGCCTACGCCAGCGAAGCACGGGCAGACGAAGGGAGACGATTCCGCCGTCAAATTTAGAACGCGCCATGCAGCGGTGCCAATTCCGTCAGGCGTGCCGTTTCCTGGATAGAAACTGTCCCGGACCGCAAGGGGAAGCGGAAAATTAAAGACAGCGAACCAATCGGCCGGTAACGGGCTGCTACCCGCCTAAGGACCCGGCTGCTTGACCTGGAAAGGGGTCCTCCACCGCTCCTCCACCGCTGTAAGGAGAATGGCACAATGCCCCATCTTGCACTGAGAAGAACCTGTAGCCCTGTGAAGGGCCTATCGTCCGCTCCGATCAATCTACCAGCTGCCTCGACTTGAGCAAAGACCCTACCTGTTCTCCACGACTCCCAAACAAACGGCGCCCCCTTCAAACGAAACATGCCTCGGCACCTCGGTCAAGTCCAGGAATTCCTAGGATTCGGGTTCGTGGAACGATCGCGAGCAGGTCCGGTCAGTTCATGCGACACCCGACGGAAATATCCCGCCCACGGCGGAAACGCGCGGGGAATATGCATGCAGAATAGCCATGCGGAAATATCTATGCCTCCTAAAATGGTCGGGGATCGGCACCCTTGCTGCGACAGGCGGGAGGTCGAGGCGGCGTCAAATCGTTCCGGGGTGGGCTCACCGCACCGTCACCGCCCGCTGCCCACTTGCTCGCCGCCCAGAGCGGCGCCCAGAAAATGGGAGCGGAACGGCAGCCACGCTCATCCAGAATTGGATCGTTCCTTTCATCCTCCCCGCATCCGAACAGAGCGAGCACGCTATACGGAGTATAGAGCCCATAGAGGTTCTTTATCATGCGAACGCCAGAGCGGAACGCGAGACCAGCACAGCGGGGACTCGACTCCTGCCGACGAAAAATTGGATGAATCGCGCCCGGGCCGCGACCCGGACTCGACGCTCGCCGGCCTCGAAATTCCGCGATGAAGACCCTTTCAGAGGACGCTACAATCGCTACTGCAGACTCGACGACCCGCAGGTCTGGGCGGGCAGGCAGACGGGCATCCATTCCGGCGTCGCACCGCGCCCGCAAGCTGGCATCCCATCCTGCAGCAAGTTTTTAGGTATGCTGGCCGGCTGGCGGCGGTGGCGCGCTGTTGCGGAACGGCTTCCGCTCCCGTGGAGAACGGTACAGGAGCCGGGGTGCTGGAGCATTAACCTTCTCACCCCCTTGCTGCTGATGCCACCGAGGCAAGACCGATGCTGCTACAGTACGCGCATGGCACGGAGCGCATCTGCGACGACGCTGCGAGGGGACTTAATATCGGTGCATACTGTGCGCAATGGGTTCCGCCGTGTTGAGTACACACCTCAATATCCAGGGACCGAACGATCGATCCACGACTGCGTCCGTATGCAAAAGCATGGAGCAGGGACGGCATCACGAGGTCGCGGAATCTGGACGCCCTCCTTACGGTGAAGGAACAGCCTACCATGTCATCGCGACCATGTCATCGTTATCATCATGGGTGTTGCCGTCATCGCATGGTCCATATACTGATAATTGCGTGAGAAATCCTCCCCCTCCCCTTCCCCCCATCCCTATTATTCATCCATCTGCTACACCGTCTCGATGTATCTTTTCATTTCCCTGTGGTTCCAGGATTAGTCTTTGCATCCGCGCATACCCTAGAAGAGGGGGAAAGCTCACCAGTCCGTTACGGCCTCGTCCCATAGCCGGATCTCGTGCTCCCTGGTGCCCCCATAATGGTCGACAAAATCGTCGCCGAACACCTCGCGCGCAATACTCCCGAGCCGCGTGAAGCGGTCATTCGCCTCGCGCAGGCTCCGGGCCAGCCGGGCCCCCATGTCGTTGGCGCCGCCGACGTCGTCGCCTTTCCCGAGGGGCGGGCACGGGATCTGCAGCTTCCTCTCGACCCCTCTCCAGCCCAGCGCCAAGATGGCAGACATGACTAGGTACGGGTTCGCATCCGCGCCGCCGACGCGGATCTCGAACCGCGTGGCGCCGGGCTTGGAGGTGGGCGGTCCTATGAGCCGTACCGAGGCCTGGCGGTGCTCCAGCCCCCACGACACCGTGACCGGCGCCCAGAAGTTCTCCACCAGCCGCTTGTAACTGTTGATCGTGGGCGCGACCATGGGCATGACGTCGGGCAGGCCCTCGAGGATGCCGGCCAGGAAGTGCCGTCCCAAGTCCGACAGCCCCGCAATGTCCGACCACCGCGCCTGCTCGTCCGGCTCGTCGCGGCACAGCAGGTTCTTCCCGCTGGCCGCGTCCACGAGCGAGACGTGGACGTGCCCGCTGTTGCCGGGCAGCCCCTGTTTCGGCTTGGCCATGAAGCACGGCGTGATGCCGTACTTGGTGGCCACCGACTTGACCGCGTATTTGAACAGGCAGGCCCTGTCGGCCATCTCCCTGATCTCGCCGAACTCCAGCGCCGCCTCGAACACGCCCGGCCCGCTCTCGGTGTGCCAGCCCTCGATGTTGCAGCGGAACTTCTCGCACGACTCGAACACGTCGTAGTAGTACGCCTGGTTGTGCACCGGCCGCGTCAGGCTGTATCCGAACATGCCCTCGGTCAGGGACGGGAGCGTGTGCGGCGGGTTGTCGCGTAGGTAGGCGGCGGTGGACACGCTGCCGGTGGAGTCCGGGGTCTTGAACTGGTAAAATTCGTACTCGGCTGGGTGGATGCACCTCGTGCGTTCAGTCAGCCAGCCGGCCGGCCGCGGCCGGCCCTCTTCTCCTATCTACCCGTAGTTAACATGGGCATATGAGTGCGCAGCGTACCTCCAGCCATGGCCCCGTAGCCTCTGTGCTGCAACTTCTCCAGCTGCGTCTTGAGCAAGCCCCGCGGGCAGGCGCATATGGGCGCCTCCGTGTCCGGGTCGAAGAAGCTGACCATGAAGAAGGGCACGTCGTCTTCCCAGGGAATGCGGCGGAAGCTGCTGAGGTCCGGCACGGCGAGCAGGTCCCGGTAGCCGTTCTCCTTGTTGCTGACCTGCAGCTCCCGGAAGTAAGTCATGTCGTGCATGTCCCACCCGAACACGACGGAGCAGAACCCGAAGCCGGACTCGGCCACGGAGAGGAACTTCTTCTTAGACACCAGCTTGCCCCGCAGGATGCCGTCGACGTCGGCCGCTCCGAGCTTGACCTTGGTGTCGTTCGCCAGGAGGGCGGGCAGGTGCTCCACCGTGATCTCTGCCGGGTCAAGTGTCGCCATTTTGCTGGTAAGATGAGATATATCCAAAGTTGGCTTGGGAGTAAGTCACTCTAGAAAGAGCCCCTGCGAGCGACAAAGAAATCTGCAGGCGCAAATAAATCTGAAAAGGGCAAGGAGACAACCGCGATGAGCCTTACGAGTCTGGCGAGGGGAGGAAACCAGAGCGGGGTGTCCGCCGAAGCATGGGAAGTTGGTTATCACCTGCTTCAGCTTCCTGACTTCCAGCTCAGCGACATGTGGCGGAGGCGGCAACCTGGGACGCTGAATTGGGGCACGCGATAAGCCCCTGCAGGCCAATCAGCTCGGCCCCCACAGCCTCGGTGACGCACGCCACTACCTGGTATTCAGCGAACCTTATTACGACGGGAGCCATCCATACGAGCGGGCGCCTGGTCTAGAACGCCACGGCTCCCCAGCAGGACTTTGAACTTTCTAATCTTCCCAAAAGCGCCGTTTTCATGTGCTTGGACATAACTTACCCATACCAAGCTGGAGACTCTTCGTAGTCAATACATTTTTATACCAGTTGAAGCCCAAGTTGCGGCGGCTGTCATTGTAAAGACGACGGTGGCCGTTTGCCTCAGGACGTGTGCCATAAATAGGGGGGCCTGCCATAGATGCTCTTCCTCTCGGCTTGCCCCGCCCCCCCACAGCCGCCAAGGAGCATCGTGATTTCCCCTCATTCCACCATGGTTGGCGCCGCCAACTTCTGTCACGCTCTTCTCCATCGACGCACCATCGTCCATCAATCAAGAAGATCAACAAGATCGAGGTCAACGGCAGACTGGCTAATTCTTTATCGTTGGGGTGGCCCACGATACAACACTTTCACGCCTATAACAACCCGCTGCCCGCTAACGAGATCAGGCCATCGCCGGCATCATCACGGACAGAGACAAATCGCGGCCCGAAACATGGGTGCCCACGTGGTGCCTCAACCACAGAACCGCCGCGACGCAATTCGCCAATCGGGCACCAGAGTCCGACCGAGTACCTAATTGATATCTGTCTGTCCCTCATAGGTTTACGCCCTCCATGGGAACGCATCGGCGCACCGCATGGATCAGCACCGCTGCCGGAGCCGGAGCCAGAACGGGCGGTGCTGGCTAGACCACTGATAAGATGGGGATACCTCTGTGCCGGCGGGGCTCCAGGGCGCTAGGGCAGGTACTGGACTAGCAGCCGCGAGACACGAGCGACGAGCAAACCGAGAATGCAACGCGACGAAGGAATCAGGTAGGCTGGTTTGAGCGAGTCGTATTCCTGGCTCTACCCAAACCAGCTGGCGCCGTTGTCGGAAGTGGGCGAGGTAAGTCAAGTGTCAAGCGGCCCCGCTACCGCGTGTTCCTGCCAGTGTGGGAATCTCCGCGGGTGTAGAGGGGAAGAGCAGTCACCTGGGCACCTTTTTCAGGGTCCAGCCAACTCACTTGTCCCGAAACTGCATCCACTTGACTCACTATTATCTTCATCTCCGACGATACTTTTTATTTATTTTCTCTTGCTTTGTTCCCTCTTGCGGTTTATATTTCTCTACGAGCGTTGAAGAAGAAGCCCTTCTGCCTCTTCTCTTTTCTCTCTCCCCCACCAAACCTTATCAATCTCTCCCCTCCCGCCGGCCCGCCTTTATCTCCCTGCCTCGGCACTCCGACTTACCCTTGATACCCCGCAGCCACCACCAGCGCGACTTCGACTCCTTCCGCCTTCGAAAGTCCCCAGAAGACGCGCAATACCAGCAGAATGGGCTCGGTGGCTGCGGCGAGCGGGCGGCTAGCGGGCAAGAATGCCGTCGTCACCGGCGCAGCAGGGTGAGTTTTCTCGCCTTCGAACTCTCCCGGCCTCTGGTTTCGGCGATACGATAAGGAAGCAGGCATGCTGACCAGCGCAATGCGCCGTGGCAGTGGCATCGGGCTGGAGACATGCATCCTCTTCGCCAAGGAGGGCGCCAGCGTGCTGATGGCGGACATCTCGGAGCCGGGGCTCGAGAAGGCCAAGCAGAAGGTCTTGTCTCTGGTGCCCACGGCGCCCCGCGTCGAGACGATTGTGAGTTGCCCCTGTCATGGGTGGAGATGGCCGGAGAGAAGGAGTCGACTGACTGGCTACGGTGCTTCAGATCTGCGATGTGTCGAAGGAGACACAGGTGAAGGCTATGGTGGAGCACGTGGACGCGTGGGGCGGGCTGGACGTGATCTTCAACAACGCGGGGATCATGCACGCGCGGGACGACGACGCGGTGGCGACGCCGGAGGAGATCTGGGACCTGACGCACAACATCAACGTCAAGGGGGTGTGGTTCGGCAGCAAGCACGCGGTGCTGGCCTTCCGGCGGCACGGCAAGCGCAAGGGCTCCGTGATCAACACGGCCTCCGTCGTGGCGCTGGTCGGGTCGGCCACGCCGCAGCTGGCCTACACCACCAGCAAGGGTGCGGTTCTGGCGCTGACGCGCGAGCTGGCTATCGTGCACGCGCGCGAGGGCTTCCGCTTCAACTCGCTGTGCCCGGCGCCGCTCAACACCCCGCTGCTGCAGGACTGGCTCGGCGACGACCAGCCCAAGCGCGCCCGCCGCGAGGTGCACTTCCCCACCGGCCGGTTCGGCGAGGCGGTCGAGCAAGCGCAAGCGGTGCTGTTCCTGGCCTCGGACGAGGCCAGCTTCGTCAACGGCCACGACATGGTCGTCGACGGCGGCATGACCCGCGCCTACGTCACCCCCGAGGGTCCCGCGACCGCGGCCCCCGTCAACAACGCGCTGAAGGACGCCTTGTGAGGGGAGGAGGGGTGGGGGAGTTGATATTAGAGAGTACGGCAGGGGGGTGGGTTAATCCAGGAGTTTTCGCGTTGCGACATCTATGGATGCAATGGTCTGGGTGTTTATCGGCAGGGTGCGCGGAGGTCGTCTGCGGTCGTCTACGGTCGTCTGCGGTCGTCTGCGGTCGTTTGCGGTGCTACTAGCGTTGCTACTAGCGTTTCTGCTAGTGTGGCTACTGGCGTCCATGGCTTAACTATTGCTTGTGCTTTGGCTGTCTTGCCACTCTGCTTTTCTCCCACTGGAGAGACCATGATGATATACTACGGATACATTGTAAGGTATCTAGGCAATAACCATGAGGGACTTAGGTATCCAAAGAGAAAAAGAGAAAAACAAACGCCTTTCATATGCAGATGGGGCGGACTAGTCGAACTGGCCCTCGGTGTTGCCGGAGCCCATACTCTTGTTGGTGGAGCTTCCACTCTGGATGGCGCCGAGGATGCCGTCGATGTAGGCGGCACCGCTCCACTTCTGGTGGGTGAGCACGTCGCAGCCGAGCTCCTTCTCGCGGCGCTGCACCAGGTTGACGTAGGCGAGCATGCCGTCGGTGCGGAACGCGCGGGCCAGCTCGCAGGTGATGGTGGCCGTGCTGTGCAGGCCGGCCAGGGAGACGAGCTGCAGCACGAAGCCCTCGCGGGCGATGTCCCAGACGAACGAGCGCAGGGATTCCTCCGTGAAGCCGTGCGCCATCCAGTTGAACGAGGGGGACAGGTTGTAGACCAGCGCCTTGCCCGGGTACGCGGCGCGCACGGTGCGGCCGAGAGCCCGCGCCACGGCCACGGACGGGTCGCCGGTCTCGACCCACAGCAGGTCGGCGAAGGGCGCGAAGGCCAGCGCGCGCTTGGTGGCCGCGGCCATGCCGGCGCGGTAGTGGTAGTAGCCCTCGCGCGTGCGCGGCACGTCCCAGCTGAAGTAGACCTCGCGGCCGGGAGGGAGGTGCTGGTTGGCCAGCGCGCGGCGCGCGGTAATGCCCAGGTCGCGGCGGGACGCCACGGCGGCCTCGTATTCGGCGACCGCGGCGTCGGCCACGCCCTCGGCGCGCAGGTGCGCCACGGCGGCCTCGTCGAAGGTCAGCAGCGATGCGTGGGCGACCCAGTCGGCCTCGAAGGCGTCGAGCTCGGCGCCGGACGCGCCGCGCGCCTCCATGGCCTGCAGGGTCTCGGCCAGGGGGGTGACGGCCGGGTCGGCGACGCCCAGGATGAACTCGTGGTCGCGAACGTCGATGGCCGAGCTGAGCAGGCGGCCGGACTCGGAGTCGGTGCGGGCGATGACGAGGTTCTCGACGCCCATGACGTCCCACTGGAACCGCGCGGCGGTCAGGCGGTTGATGTGCTCGCCCACGGGCACCAGCACCTTGCCGGCGAGGTGGCCGCACTTCTTGCCGCCGTGCAGCTGGTCCTCGAAGTGCACGGCCGCGGCGCCGTGCTCGGCGAACAGCTTGGCCAGCTTGAGCACGGCGGACAGCCCGCCGTGGCCGGTGTCGCCGTCCGCCACGATGGGGCGGAGGTAGTCGACGTAGGGGCTGGTGGCGCGCTGTGCAGGGGTCATGGCGCGCCGGGCGTCCCACTGCTTGCGGTCGTGCATGCTCTGCGCCTTGGCCAGGCGCTGCACCTGGTTGGGCACCGTGTTGTAGGGATAGTCGCCGAAGTCGGGCGAGACCTCGTTGGTGGAGGTCAGCACGGACGAGCAGGCCCAGCCGGACACGTACAGCACCTCCTGGTGCGGGGCCTGCTGCGTCATCTGCACCGGGTCGATGGCGCCCACTGCAACCGTCAGTACGCGTGCTATACGTATACCTCAGCAGATGTAGATATCTCGGAGAGGCTGCCTACTGGTGTGGACGGGCTCCCCCCGGGCCTCGCGCTCGCGGATTAGGTTCCACAGCTTGCGGGCCATGGTCGAGCACGGGTATGACTGCAGCTGCGAGCCGCGCTTGGAGACCACGTCGGCGGCGCTGTACGGTCTCCGAATGCCCGCGTACCGCGGCGTCGCCCACCACGCCTCCACCTCGCCGATCTGCTGCTCGTACAGCGCGTCTTCGGCCGCGCCCGCCTTCTGGGACTCGGGCAGCAGCTGGAAGGCGTCCGACGGGAGGGGCCGGGTCAGCGGGGGGGAGACCGGGGGCAACGGCGAGGCCGCCATTCTTCGGGCAGTGGTCGAGAGGAGCCGGGTCGCAACTGGAATCGCACACGGTATTCTCGCCGCCCTCCGAGGGACTTTCGTAGCGGCGAGGCGGAGCATCCTGGGAGGGGCTTGGGAGGCAGCCTACCTAAGCTGACCGCGGAATGGATGAGGCGCAAGCTGGGAGGAGGGGGATCTGTCGAAAAAAGCAGCTAGATCAAGGAGCCGACTTCTCCTCCTCGGTGTCGTCGAAGTTCAGTCCATTTTATTCAAGTGCAACTTGCCGACTCGGCTCCCTGAGGTAAACCGAGGAGTCAGTGGATGGGGTTCAGTGGATGGGGTTCAGTGGATGGGGTCGCCCTGCGCCGCTACGCCGCAGCGGACAAGCCCAGCCGAGCGGCTCCGTCACAGCGACCTCCGCGGGGCAACCCCCCTGTAACTATCGCCCAGTCCAGCGCTCCCCATTGGCCAATTGGCTGCCCATCGCCGTTGGTCCGGAGCCGGCGGCCCCAACTGGGTGAGGAGCTGCGGCCAAAGACGGCTTTTCTCGGTTTATCCAGTGACGAGAGTCTGTTGGCGTGCCAGACTGGATTGCCGTGGCGTCCACCGCCGGGAATCTGGATAGGCCTCGGTCCGTCTGCTGGCACTTGGGTGGTCCAAGGAGATCCTCGATCCCGCCACGCTCCCTTTTGCCCTCCCGTCGTTCTTGATTCATCCATATTCAGTCAATCGCTTTTCGGACTGTGCATAGAGCGAACTACTCCCTTTCCGAAAGACTCGAGATGAACGCACGGACGACGTCGCGCGCTCTGGGGGCCCTCCGGGTAAGTACAGAAGAGAAGCATCCTGACGACAGCAGCATTTCTGACCTCCCTCGCAGCCCCTGACCGCCCGCCGCGGGGCCGTCCTCCTTCCTTGCGCCCGCGGCTACTCGGCGTCGGCCGAGCCGGACCTCAAGGCCACGCTCAAGGAGGTCATCCCGGCCAAGCGGGAGCTGCTCAAGAAGGTCAAGGCGCACGGGTCGCGCGTGCTGGGCGAGGTCCGGGTCGAGCAGACGCTGGGCGGCATGCGCGGGCTCAAGGCCATGCTGTGGGAGGCCAGCGTGGTCGACCCCGACGAGGGCATCCGCTTCCACGGCCGCACCATCAAGGACTGCCAGCGCGAGCTGCCCAAGGGCCGCTCCGGCACCGAGATGCTGCCCGAGGCCATGTTCTGGCTGCTGCTGACCGGCCGCGTGCCCACCGTCGGCCAGACCCGCCAGCTGTCCCGCCAGCTCGCGTCGCAGGCCCAACTGCCCCCCTTCGTGGCCGACATGCTCGACCGCTTCCCCACCGACCTGCACCCGATGACCCAGTTCGCCATCGCGGTGTCCGCCCTCAACCACACGTCCGCCTTCGCCGCCGCCTACGCCCAGGGTCTGGCCAAGGCCGACTACTGGGAGCCCACTTTCGACGACTGCCTCAGCCTGCTGGCCAAGCTGCCCACCATCGCCGCCAAGATCTACCAGAACACCTACCGCGGCGGGGGGGCCCTGCCCGCCGAGATCGACCCGGACCAGGACTGGTCCTACAACTTCGCCGCCATGCTGGGGAAAGGGGGCTCCGAGCACGAGGACTTCCAGGACCTGCTGCGCCTGTATCTCGCCCTCCACGGCGACCACGAGGGCGGCAACGTGTCCGCCCACGCCACCCACCTCGTCGGCAGCGCCCTGAGCGATCCCTTCCTGAGCTACAGCGCCGGTCTCCAGGGCCTCGCCGGGCCCCTTCACGGGTGCGTATCCTCCTTTCCATCCCTCCCCCATCCTTCTCCCATCGTGTCTTCCACCCCCTCTTCCACCCCCTCTTCCATCCCCTCTTCCACCCCCTCTTCCACCCCCTCTTCCACCCCCTCTTCCACCCCCTCTTCCATCCCCTCTTCCATCCCCTCTTCCACCCGTCTCCCGTCTATCTCGCTGACTTCCTCCTAGCCTCGCCGCGCAGGAGGTCCTCCGCTGGATCTTGCAGATGAAGGAGGCCATCCCGCGCGACTACACCGCCGCCGACGTGACGGCCTACCTGTGGTCGACGCTCAAGTCGGGCCGCGTGGTGCCGGGCTACGGCCACGGCGTGCTGCGCAAGCCCGACCCGCGCTTCGAGGCGCTGATGGACTTCGCGGCCGCGCGGCCCGCCATCGCCTCCGACCCCGTCTTCCGGCTCGTGCGGCTCAACAGCGAGGTGGCCCCCGGCGTGCTCAAGGAGCATGGCAAGACCAAGAACCCGTACCCCAACGTCGACTCGTCCTCCGGCGTGCTCTTCCACCACTACGGCTTCCACGAGACGCTGTACTACACCGCCACCTTCGGCGTCTCGCGCGGCCTGGGCCCGCTGTGCCAGCTCGTCTGGGACCGCGCCCTCGGCCTGCCCATCGAGCGGCCCAAGAGCATCGACCTCAAGGGCATCCTCGAGGCCATCGGCGAGGCGTGACCGGAGGATGTATATTTACCATCATGTAGACAGCCATATAGATTACGTAGGCCCAGACGTACATATAGGTGCTTAGCTTGGGGGTTATCTGAACTCCGACATATATTTCGCATACTTATTAACCTATATACCCTCTCTTTCTTGACAACCCCCTGTGAGAGGCCGGATGACAGATTCGGGGATTGACCAGCTAACTCCCCGTCAGAGGTCAATAAAAAGACGAGGATGATCCCCAACAGCGGTCCTTGTATGTCCCAAATACTGGGTCCTACTTACGCAGGCAAGGTATGGCCTACTATACCTGCCTACCTACCTTACCGCCCTCCAGGTAGGCCGCTATTCTCCGATCCCAAGCCCGCGGTTCCTCGGACACCATCCCGCTTCCGCCTCCGCTCACACCCCCCTACACAAGTCCTCCGAACGCCACTCTAGGAGCTATCCACGCTGCTAAGATTAGTTCTCTAGGCCTGCACGGGCTGTTCACCTAACCTGTGCATGTCCACATGTAGGTACCTACTATCCAGGCCGCAGGAGACGGCACAGCCTTCATATCGGCCGGAGGAGGATATGCTTATGTATGGATCTAAGGTAGGCTACCTCCCCGGTCGGAATGGCCAGCCCGGTAGTGGGTCCAGTCGGCAGGGGCTGCGGCTAGGATCTATTCTTGTCCTAACCTGGGAGTACCGTATGTAAGGAACCATTTGCGTGCAGTATTATGTGAAAGACGGTTTACGTGCTCGCCACTGGTTTGCTTTACTCTGGCTGGTAAGGCGAGATGAGGCCTTGAAGTACAGGGTCTAGAACACAAGCACAGTGACGCGGCCGGGGAGAGTGTCCAAAGATTGTCTCAGGCCACTAGGAGAGAGACGTGCGGGACCAACTGCGTGTGCGTACGTACGTGTCTACCTGCCCCTTCCTTACCTTAGGTAGGTACATACCGTCCTCGATTCCAGCCGGTCATGTGGCAACCCCCTTTACACAGCACTTCAACTTTTGACCCGACGCCAAGGGTTCCCCCTTCCTCCCGGTCCGCGTAAGGCAGTACATATAATCGTATAATAAAAGTTACGCCAGCGCAATATCGAGGCATAAAGGAGAGGAAAGGAAAACCGAAGGGCCTCGACCCAGACACCGAATCAGGGCATAGAGACCGACGAGACCTGGGAAGAAGGGAAAAGGGAGAGGCTCGGCGGGCTAAGACGGAGGAAGGACACTTAAGATGCAGACGCAGGAGGCGATGGAGCCATAATAAATAAAAAAAGGGGGGGAAAGGAGGGGGCAATAATAATAAACGTAATGCGGCGCTGTTCGCCGGCCCTGTATTACTTCGTTAAGCGTCTCCGAGAGTGCCTACCTGCGCAGGAGATACCAGGACGAGAGAATAAAAGTGCGTCAGGGTGGCCCAGGACGGCACGGCTGAAGGGCGGAGGCCGCGCGGAATCGGAGAGGAGTTGGAGCCCGGAGAGGTATCGCTAACTTACGCATGTATGTGCTTACCTAGGTACTGAAGTAGGCTACTACTCCTAGGTCAATATTGCCTAGCTGATTGACCTACATCCGAGCTGAAAGAAACGCAGGACAGCTTGAGAAGGACCTACCTGCCCAAGGTGCAGCTAAGCAGGACGGTCGCCTCTGAGTACGGTATGCGTCCAAGACGGCTAATAAGTCCAGGTCTAGACCACGACGATCCCTCCCGCGGAACGGAGCAAGTTTCCTCTCATTATCCCCGTCGCAGGTACCTATAGCCATCGGATCCGAGTCCGAATCGTGGCAAGAAAGGGAAGAACCTCGGTACGGCTATCCCAAGCTACGGTGCTCCCGGGGGTGCTTTCAGGGGAGCTAGCTAGGCCCGGCTCAAAGGACGAGACAGCCTCTGCTAAAAAAAGATTTTAGCTATTGCGCACTCTTATACGCAACTACGCATCGCCTCCCCGATCGGCGGGAAAGCAATCTGCCAAGACCCGGAATTCTCTCCCTCCTAGTAGATCTAGCCTGGACCTAGACTCAGCCCGGAACTGGGCGTTGGGGTGCTCGCCTAGAAAAGACAGACTGACTGCGCTGGCCCATCCCGTCCGTAATATGCGCTTCATTTATCCTCACTGTGGCCCTCTGTTCAGCCGGCCACCACCCGCGGCTGGGCGTTGGGCGCCGGGCCAATCGCCCCTGTCATCTACACTCTCGCCATCGAGGCTGAGGCGATGAGGAAATATATGACATTCATCAAGAAAAAAACAAAAAATTGGGGATAGGGGTCACCCGGAGTTCTGGAGCTCTCACGTCTAGGTAGTGTCTAGATACCGAGGCTGAGGGTCTCCTTAGGGTGAGCAAGGAGGCAATACGTCGGTCGGAGCGGCCGCCCGTCTGTCGGGGTCGCTCTATGTTGGCCTCCGTTGGACGCGATGGTGATTGTACGAGGCTTGGCGAGCAGTTTAATCTATCTGCCTTACGTACCTGACAGAGGTAGGCATCTTCCTCGATCGTGACCAAGGCGTGTCCGATGGGTATAAAGAGAGGCAGGCGTCGTCGTCCTGGGGATGTTTTCTGTTTTTCCTACATCAAGCTACCATCCATCTACCCATCTCTCGATCGTAGAATATACCCTCTCTCAAGAGACCTCAGACCCAAAAGACAAGTACGACACAATGCGCTACTTCTCCTCCCTCCTCGCCCTGCTCCCGGCCCTCGCCCTCGCCACGCCGGTGCTCATCCTGCCCGACACCTCCTCCGGGCGCGACAGATCCGGCTATTCCGATGGCTCTGCCGGCTCCGCCGGCTCCGCCGACACCCCTGACCCGAACGACATCCAGATCGCCAGTGCCAGCTTCTCCGGCAACGGGTGCCCACAGGGGTCCGTGTCGACGACCATCTCGCCGGACCGGACGGTGATCACCTTCGGCTTCGACAGCTTCCAGACGTACATCGGCCCGGGGTACGACCCGACCACCAAGACCAAGAACTGCCAGCTGCACCTCAACCTTAAGTACCCGGGCGGGTTCCAATTCGCCGTGGTGGAGAGCACGTACCACGGCTTCGCGCAGCTCGACGCGGGCGTCACAGGCGACTTCTTCAGCACGTATTACTTCTCGCAGGACGCGTCGGCGACCGCGACCACGCGCACGACCATCACGGGCGGCGGCGTGTGGGCAGCGGGCCAAGTGTACACCAAGTCGGACCAGGTGCCGACGGCCAGCTACATCTATTCGCCGTGCGGCGCCAACGGGATCCTCAACATCAACAACCGCATCTCGCTGGCAAGCGCGAACCGGTCGGCCGCCGGCGAGGTCACGGACGATGATGCGACTGTCGCCTTCACCCACCAGGTCCACCTGACCTGGAAGACGTGTCGGAAGTAGGATACTAGAAAGGAAGCTGGAAAGGGTAACGGGTAACGGGAAGGGGTAACGGAAGGGGTAACGGGAAGGGGCTCAGGGGGGCTAAGGGGGAGGGGGTTAAGGGGGGTTAATGCGTATTTCAAATCACATGAACTTCAAGATAGCGAGACAATAAAGATGCATGGATGGATCTTCCGACGCCTGGGGTATTCTCAATTCATGATGTTGGTTATAGACTAAATAATGCACATGCGTATGTGCAGCTCTAAACAAATGGTATCGTGGGGGGGGGGGGGCACAGAAAGAAGAAACAGAAGATACAGAGATGGAGAAAGGGTGACCATCGTATTATTACAGGTACCTAGGTGGTGGCGAGCCGAAACGGTGTCAAGAGAAGCATCAAACGCGAAAGGAAACGAGAAAGAAAAAAGATGCGAATGAAATGGGGAAGGAAAGAGGACGCCTCCCCATGGCTACCGCCAGTAGCCGTCGCCGCGGTCCGCGCCGAACCCGGAGTGGTAGCTGCCATCGGGATGGCCGAGATCGCCGCCGCCGTACGGATCCGAGGTGAAGCTCCGCTGCGGCGCCGCGGGGGCCGGGCTGAGCGTGCGGTCGAGGGGCGCGTAGCCGCCGCCGGGCGCGCCCACGCGCATGC